>SKCR01010649.1:0-252176 GCA_019454045.1 Zanthoxylum bungeanum
CGTACCTCTACTAATGTAGTTGCTTTTGATCTTTGTTTTCTTATGTTTTCAGTACTACTAAGTCATGTAATTAATTGTTAGATTATTTGATAAACGTTTCAGGTTGTGTTTAGTTACTGAGATGAGCAGGATTGAAGAAGACGTTTTTAATTAAGATTTTAATTGATTGTATTAGATTTTTTTTTTTTATATAATTTATTAATTCTTTAAAATCTTTGGATTGTTTTAATTTCATCCAGACTATTAAAGATATTAAAGATTTATTTTATAATATTTCGTTAGATTTTAATAAGTTCTTTTAATAACCAAGATTAAAAATTAAAAATCAACTCTAAATTAGCCTTCACTACTCTAATAATGAAAATTGAAAACCGCAAAACTTAGTTTTAAAAGTTACGGTAAATTTCACAAAACATCTTATGTGAAAGGAAAAGATATTTAAAAACAAGAGACGTACACGCCTTGAATTTGAATGCAATAATTTTGTATATTATGTATATTGATAAGAGAGTGATTTAAAAAAATTTTACAACGGACTTTTTAAGAAAAGATAATGATTTGTCAAATTTCTTGGGCAAAGAACAAATTTTATAATGGACTTTTTATTTTTTTTACAAAATGAATTAAAATTCTCCACAATCCATGTATGAAATCCTTGAGAATTAATGAACTTTCAAATATTCTCAAAAGGATTTTTTAATTTCCTGATTGAATATTTATGGGATTTTAAAATTCGAAATAAACTAAAGTGATTTTATATAGAACACAAGCACAAAGTTGTTTTAATTTGATGATTTAGCCAAATCCCACGTGATTTTAACTAATTTTGTCACCTACTTTTTTCTGTCCTACTCTAGAGAACAGGGTCAAGTCATCTCTAGGACTAGGGTGTGCAAATTTTCGAGTTTAACCCGCGACCCGACTTGTGCGGGTTCCAAAAAAATTAATGATTTTTCGGATTAATCCGACCAAACCCGAAATTTACGGATTGAGTCATAGATTTGATATTAAAATCCGACACGTCCCGACACTAATATTTTTATTATTTTTTTAAAAAAATTTATTATTTTTCTAAAAAATTTATTATTTTTTAAAATTTTTACTATTATTTCATTTATTTATTACTTTTGTTCTCTTGAAATTTTATATATATAATAATTTTCAGGACATAAAATAGTTAATATTTATATTTTAAAATAATAAATTCATTAAAAAAAATTATTTTTTTTGGCCAACTCGACCCGATCAGGTCTCGCAAAATTTAAAAAAACCGGACCATGAACCCCCAATCTAAGACTCGAAGTGGAAGCATGCTGCTCCATATTTCACACACCATGCTTGTCCATGGCTTCTCTTGAATGTCAAACTTAACACATTGTGTGAATCCTCGAACAAATTGATCAAGTATTAAATAGTTGCGGATTGTGGAAATCAAGTAAGCCGTCGAACTCGAACATGGGGTCCATGATAAATGTTTTTATCTAACATTTCCAAGTTACATAAAAGAGGTCCATGTCACACACACACAGCCCCTCTAAAGAATTTCAGGTCTTCAAGAAAAGATAAATGTTTAGCTGTCATAATTTTGTATATGGATACAGGATAATTATACAACTAATCAAAAGCTAACCTGAAATACTCTTACAGTATTGTCAGCTCCACAGGAAGCAAGTTGCATTGTCCGGCAATTTTCGGGCTTCTCGGGGTTTTTCCATGCCAACCGGTTCACTGCAGAAACGTGACACATGAATGGATCAAGTCTAATGGCGAGAGAAGCGGCTGCACTGGGTGCTGTTGCGCTTCCATCACCAGTCCTATTGACAGAAATACTCCACAGTTCAATAACACCACATTCCATTCCAACTGCAAGAAACCCGTGATTCCTCTGACGATCAAGACCAACCCACGATAGGGCATTGACACTGCTGTTGAAAGGTGGCAAAGTCAGAATCAGCTTAACTGAAGAATCACTTTCCACAGCCCAAATCTTAACTGTTTTGTCTCTCGAACCAGTTGCGAATTCATGACCACATGGGTTCCAAGAGCATGACCAAATTATTCTTTTGTGAGCCTCCTGCCTTGCTATAATCTGATAGTCTATTTCACCAGTACCTAAACGGACAAAGGAGAATATTGATTGATCAGTCTTTTGGAATTATTCAATAGATAACACTTTATGAAGGACAATGCTCATTCATGCTGAGAGATCAAGAATAACAGTAAAAAAATTAATATCAGGAATTGAACAACATTCTCGTCTAGTTGTCTTCAACATGAAATTTCATATCAACATGGAGTTTCATATTGATCTCCATTTGATTTCTGAGGAAGTAGAGATAATGTTGATTAGTAAAGTCTCAAGAAAAATAATTATAGATGCCATGAAGCATAGGAATAACAGTGGCAAGGATAATTCCAGAAAGAGGTTGGAACCTAAAGTTGTAATATTACATTGTTCTTTGCCTTCAGATTTAAAAGAAAATAACCAAAATCTTTTAAATGAATTTGTTAGAGCTTAAATCTTATTGTTGTGCACTTACTAATAATATCATCTTCAGCATTAGAAAATAATAATTTCTCAACATGGTATTAGACCTAGTTTGACAAAGAGTTTCTTATAAAAATCAACTCACTATATCTATTAAATTATCGCAAGATGTGTTTGTATTTGCATTTGATCCATGTGAGAATCCATTACTCGTCATCTTTCGCACAACAGAGAGTATAACATCAAAGTTTCTCCAGAATGGTTCTTGCTCTGTTAAAGTTACACGAAATCTTTTCAAAGAGAAATTCATTAGAAGGAAATTTGACTACAAGACATTAGAAAATCTGTTTGCAAGTGACAACTAAACTGAAGAAGATGCACTTACAAAAGACAGAATCTATAAGAATAGTAGATGTATGGTACCTGTCCTTCGAATTGCAAAGACAGAGAATTGCCGGTCTCTTGAGACCGACAAAAGAAGATTATCATCATGAGAGAACTTGATCTGTGTCACTGTCAAGCTGTGAGACTGCAAGCGACCCATTGCCTTCCATGAACCCACTTCCCACAGCCATATTTCTGCTACGGCTGTTGATTGAGCCTGCAGGATATTTAACATATAAGAGCAGCAATATGCACATCGGATATACCATTCTACAACAGTAAATATGATGCTTTGATGTGAAAATGAAAACTAGAAACTGATGTCCATTCGTTGCTGAATTCGCCCCACTTTAATGGGACTGGTAAAGCCGTAAAGCCACAGAAATTAACCAATCTAATGCATTATGCACTCTTAACTGAAATGAAAATCTTCCTGCAAACTTAGTAGTCTTGCACGGTCATGTGCTTTAGTTAGAGATTAACAGCACCAAATAAGAAAGAAAGATGTCATATACCTTACATGATGAAGCAACAAGCTTTCCCTGGTGATCACAGCATAAAGAAAATAGCTCATTCCCATGACCATAAAGCTTGTGAGACTCTGGCCAGAGTGTATGCCATGCCAGCTGATCTTCAATGGGAGGTTCAGAGAACACAGCTGGAATTGCATCTGGGACACTTTCAAGGGTGTCAAGACCATCATTCCCATTTCTATCTACGGTCTCATGAGAAGCTGCAGAAGACACTGGCTCATTAGATTATTTATATAAGAAGTCGTCAACATCTGCTAATAGTCAATAAAAAATTTAAAACTTTTGCCTACGGAAAGAAAGCAAAAGTCGTAACAACATATAATGTTTTCTTTTAAATACTGTAAATGATTTTCCGAACCAAGTTGACATCTTTGGTTTATTCATTTTGTCATCTGCAAAGATCACCTCCCTTAATATGCATTCATGGTGCTATTAGTGAGTTAGTTTAACTTCTATCTTCAGAAGATTATCAAGTTCAGCTAACAAAATGGTAATACTCAGCATCTGTTGCAATATCAACTGCCAAATCTAATTGTCTTACAACGCCCATCATCCCCTCCCCATAATCAAGCAGTTGCTACATGAAACCTTTATAGCTCTTCAATATGCCCTTCCAATCTTTTTTTTTTAAACCCCGCCGCCAAACCACCCGACCCGAGCTTAAGTTAACCAAGTCCTAAGCCTTTTACCACCAAGCCACACCCCTTGGGGATGCCCTTCCAATCATTAAAGGTATTTTATGCACATTGCACAAAAAGCATACTTTCCCCCGCATTATACTTTTTCCTATTGCCACTAAATTACCACTCATTCCTCAAGGCAAAGCAGTATCCTTCTGCACGATGTTCCCATAAAATGATCAGAATAATCCTCTGACTCCCCTTAAAAGGGTAATGGCAACCTTTCTTCAAACCAGGAAATGAGATTGTGATGGGACTCATAACTATTGTGGGACACCTTGCAGGTGTTCTCCCCATTAGGCCGTGCACCAAAATGGATAATACAGTTTGCTAATCAACAGAAGAATCTGAAAGGCATAAGTTCCAAACTGGTAAAATGGGATACAATATACATGCAAAGTCCTAAAAGATTGGATCAGATTTGCATAATGGTCAATGAAGCCCAATTTGAAACATCCTAATAAAGTTCTGAAAAAGCCCATCAAACCAAACTCATCAGAGTGAAAGAGAGACTTACCATTTACATAAATAGGCTTCTGTGATAGCCCAAGAGCAGACATGTTAGCTCCCAAAATCTGAACATCCACTTGGAGGTCTTCAGGAAAACTAGACTCTTGAGAAGTAGCATGATTTAATGTCTTGAGAAAAGACAAAGGAGCTTCAAAAACTCGGGCAACTTTCTCATCAGCTCCACTGACAAAACGATGGTTTCCCTTCCCTTGGATGATGGTCACACAATTAATATCATGACCATGAACTTGAGGGCGAGCAACTTCATGCCAGGAGTTTCCACCCATGGGAGAAGCTACATTTTTCCATGGAGCAAAAACACGAGTTGTCTGCAAAAGATTGCAACTATCAGGTCTAAAAAATTAAAATGATCAACCCAATTGACTAGATTTGTGAGGACATGTTGGTAAGCTCTCAATAGAGAGCTCTTATAAGAGTATGATGAGAATCGTATCACTCACCTGGTCGTGACTAACTGACAACAAGTAATCACTAGACCTTGACCATGAAATATCCATCACTGCAGCAAAATGACCAGAAGGAACTTTTTGTGGTTGCCAATTATCTCTGTCAATGCCAACATTTTTCCAGAGATGGAATGCTCCACCATATCCATGAGCCAAAATAGAACGTCCATCTGGGCTCCAATGGCCACCATAAAACCCTAGAGCAGAATGACTTAATTCTCCAACAGTGACTACATTCATCCAGATACCAGTTGTCCTTTCAGGTCGCCAAATCATCATTGTCTTGTCCATAGAAGCAGATAAAATACTTAAGGGTTGTTGGCAGGAAACCCCATCAGAAGGCACAGTTGAAGGAGGTTCCCACTGCACTGAGTACACCCAATCTTCATGGCCAATTAGAAGAGATTCCACTGATATTTGAAAAGACGATGATCCGGCTACAAGCACTGGACCTTCAATGTAAGAAGCCAGGCTTATTAAATCTTTCTTGTATGTAACCTGGGAGTTGGCTGAAGAACCTCGTAGAGCCATCTTCCAAATTCGTATTACTTTGTCCTGAGATGAACTCACGAGTAGAATGTTGATTGCTTCACCGCTGGCGTATACAGGTAATGAGAAGTCCAAACTCCGGATCCAATCTGTATGCCCTTTTAATTCACAAGCACGAACGAACTGGATGCATAAACAAAATAACCAGAATGTCTTAATGCCACAGGAATGCAGAGAGTTATTGGGTAACATGTTAATTTGAAGTTAGATACCTTTCCTGTTCTCTGCCCACAGTAAAGATGAATCTTATTATCCAACCCACCCATGGCCAGAACTAAATGACCGGTGTTTCCTGGCAACTCAGCCAAAGAAAGCGCCACCATAGGCTTGGAACCGGCAAATAGTGATTCCAGACATGACAATTTACAGTCACCTAGAAGAAAGAGAGGCAGCATTTTTAGTGCTTCAGTTAGCAAACAGGCTCAGCAAGAATGTTACAGAACCAAGTAACCAAACAAAACACAGACGGTGATTGATATCAAATAACATCATACACTAGTAATTGATCTTGAATCCAAGCATTGAATTATGTCAAAGTTACAAACAAACACTGCACCTTCGATGATGCATGCTAGATGCTACATAGCAACCATTAATGCCTACCCAAAAATGTAAAGTATAGAAAAATTATAGAACAAAAAAAATGCTTTCTGACAACCCAAACATCAATCAGTGTTGTACAATAGCGCAAGCAAAACAACCTTCATCAAAGTTCATCATATACATGAAACAGAGATAATTACATTCAATTCAATTGGTAAAGGAAGAGAACAAAATGATCTACCTCCTGGGGTAGATGGGAAGACCACTTCCCAAATATGAACTGCACCGTCAGAAGAAGTAGATGCAAAAACTGCCTCATTTTGTGAAACCATAATTCCAGTGATGCAAGTAACACCCTTCTTATGTGATTGTGGTAATTGTAACACATACCTCCACTGTCAATGAGAAAAACAAAAAGTAGACGATACAGTACAATAGTTACAGAACATTCCCCATACAAACTGTCAAGATATCAAAATAAATTAATAATACTCAGCATCTCTTCATGTGAAAGTCTCTATTTGATATAGCAGAAAATGGAAAAGAAAAGTAAAAGCAATCACATAGCTTTCAGTTCAACAAATTCTATAGAATGAAGTACAATGACACATTAGAGTGTACCTTTTTGTCAACCAAAGATAATTCCCACAAAATAATCACACCATCAGTATCTCCAGATAGCAGATAATGGCACTGTAACTGCTTAGCTGGAAACGACCATTTACCATAAAGAAATAGATTAAGGCATGTTTATAACTTTTGTACTTTGCTTAATTTGAAAGCACAACAACTAAAGTGTTTGGTAAACACTCCCGTTTACTTGAAGCTAATATTTAGCACCTAGTGATTCCGTTCTACAACAACTATGAGGGAATGCTGATTTTGAACATATTCCTTAAATTAAACTTTAGCTCCAAAATTTTATGCTAAAGCAAAGATTTTTAAAACAAACAACAACAACGAAAGTGTTTGGTAAACACTCCCGTTTACTTGAAGCTAATATTTAGCAGCTAGTGATTCCATTCTTCTACAGAGAATGCTGAGTTTGAACATATTAACTAAAGCTAAATCAAAGATTTTTAATACAAACGAAGAAAAAGATGGTACCTTTGGATGCAAACTTATTACTAGGAAGCCAGTGGGTACAGTTAACAGAAGCCTTGTGACCCGGGAGTGTAGTCAAAATCTGAGCAGTCTGTAAAACAAAAATTCCGATAATAAATAACAATAATAAACAAACAAACAAAAAATGGAAGAATAGCTAAGTTTAAAACATATAAATGAATAAACTAAAGTGGGGTTTGTGAGGACCTTGGGGCAGAATACGGCGACGGCGTTTTGGGCACCGAAAGAGACCAAATCAGAAGCGCCCCATGAGACGTTGTTGACAATTCTGTTGCAGCCTGCTCCTATGAACAATCTGTTTACTTCTACTTCATTAGAGGTGATATTTGAGGACATGATGTTTAGAGTTGTAAGAAGTTAAGAGTGGTTTAATGTTTGCTTGGTGCTTTTTGGTTCCTCGTATCAGAGTGCGGCCCTGCTGCTGGAAAAGCGTGAGGAAGAAGAAGGTTTCGGCAATTAAATGGACATTGGGTTGGGCCGGCCGGCCGGAAGGTCCAATAAATGGACTGCGGTAAATAATAAAATATGCAGCAATTTTTTTTAAAAAATAACAGATAACAAAAGAAATGAATCCAAAAAAATTGGCTAGATTTTGTAGGTGGTTACTATTTAAGTTTCTTATTTTAATAGAATATTATATTTTTATATTGTAATAAATTTTTATTTTTATTTTATAATTTAATAATAAAAATATTAATTATAGATGTTGGGTGCCACATATATATTTTTATTTTAATATAAGATTATATTATATCTTCTTATTAAAATATGTAATAAAAAAATAATTATAGAGATTGTGTGTCATATAATGATATGAGAAAATTTAAAAATGTTTAACTTTTATATATATATATATATATATTCTGGATTATCTGTGATATTATTTAAAAATTAATCAGTATAATATGTATTCTTGTTATAACAATGGTTCTTATTTTATAGATTTATTTATTTATTTTATAATTTTATAGTATTTTTTAATTTTAATAGGGTAGTATAATATGTTTTCTTATTATAATATAATTCTTATAAAATTATAATATGTATTTTTATTGTAATATGTTTTTATTTAATATAAAATTAATTGTAAAGATATTTTAATTTTATAATATAATAAAAAAATTAATTGTAGAATTTAAGTATCACATATATTTTTTTTATTTTAATGAGAGATTATAATATGTTGTCTTATTATAATAGTTTTTTTATTTTATAATTTAATAATAATAAATGATTAAGTGCCATATAAGTTTTTTATTTTAATGAGATATTATAATATATTTTCTTATTATAATAGGTTTCTTTTAATTTATAATTTAATAATAATAAATTAAAATATTAATTAAATTAATAGGTTTCTTAAATTAATAGTAGATTATGTTTTTATATTGTAATTGGTTTCTTATGTTAATAGTTTATTATTTTAATTTTATAATATAATGATAAAAAATAATTGTAGAGATATTTTAATATAATTTAATAATAAAAATTAATTGTAGAGATTATGTAATTGTAAATAATTTAATATTTTTTTATTTTAATAGGATAGTCTAATATGTTTTCTTGTTATAATATAATTATTATAAAATTATAATATATATTTTTTATTGTAATATAATTTTTATTTAATAGATTTATTAATTTAATTTTATAAATTTAATATGAAGTCGTCACGTGGCACGATGAGAAAACTTAAAAATATTTAACTTATATATATATATATATATATAATTCTCTCAATTTTAAAATGGAAAGCTTTTATGTCATTCCAATAATAATAACACTAAAGTTTTGACTTAAAGTTAATTATTATCTCAATATTTATTTGTAATATTCATAAATTCGGAAACACTTCCGAAAATATTTTATATTGCTGATCAGGTCTCGAGGTAAGACTATATTAGAGAATAAGAGTTTAAATGTTGAAATATAGCTCGAAATATTTAAAATAGAGATTTGATACATTGAAAATTGTGTTATATGAAAGAACCGCTTACGCGATTTATGTATATTATTCTCTACAGAGAAAGTTTGTTGGTTCGGCTATAAAGATCACAAACAAACTCTGATTAAGTTGATTCTTGAACCATCAGACTTGTTTTTCCGAGAGAAACAACTTTCGTGTTGAGCACTTTTCGAAATTTGCAACAAGGACCTCAAAAATATAAATTTCCGAAAGACAATAAGGATTTGGGCCTGTTTGTAATGCGCGGGGACTAGAATGTAATTTTCAGAAATTTTCCTATAAATACCTCAAATTTTTCAGAAATCACAAAAATGGCAAAAGAAATCAAATCCATCCACCACACCCCCCTCATCCCCAAAATCGCGTTTAAGAGTCCTTTGGTCGCCCCGGCGGCCTGCCAACCATCGTCGACCGGCGCAATAGTCCAGAAGGGTGCGCCGACCACCCTTCTACCTTAGGGTGGCCGGTGAAAGCCCCGAATCACCGCCAACGGCGAGAACGTGAAGGAGAGACACGCGAGCTTCAACTTTTCGATCATGGCTCATCGCTTTGTTTCACGGTCCGAGCCACCATAAAATTGAAGCTCTCGGGGAGTACTACAAGTTGGTGATGATGGTTTTTCTGTTCCGTATACGGTTGCACGCGAATTAAGAGAGAAAGCGGCGGTTAACAGTAACTCACAAATGGATGGTATCTCCGATCAAAATTCCGTCGATTTCAGCACGTTCTAGGATCGTTTGAAGTCCATATATGCCCTCGAAATCTCAATAAGACCTCCCGGTAAAAATTCACTAATTTCAAGTTTGACGTTAAATGTTCGAATGTATCCAGTAGCTTCATAGAGTAGCATAATGATATAAATTGAATTGTTTGAGCATGAGTATATTGAATATATGTATATGGTAGAATCCGAGAGAAATCAGAGTGAATTTGATCGATCCGATAAGTGAAGCGAGTTTCCGGTAATATCGGATTTCACATGCATATGTTTTTTTATGAATGTAATCAATGATATAGCTTAATTATGATGATACAATAGTATTTGAGTAATTCCAGAGAGGTTTGGAAGGCTTAGGATCTTTCCGCAGTGTTGTCGGAAACTTTTTGGAAGATTTTCCTAAAAATACGTAATTTGTATATTTGAGCTACTGGATTGACATAGAACAATATATAATGATGTAATATGAGTATTGGATGTATTATGAGTAATGAAGCTGAAAACATATTTAATTTGAGTTTTCCCGCAAGGTTATGGAGTTTATGCTACCAGTAAGTTTTCTATGATTAACGACCTTAACCGTCCATATTTTATTTTACAGATGGAGAAATAGAAAGGATATCATGGACCCCAGATAAGTACTTCATTGTGAAATCGCCTTAGGTAGATAATGTATGATAGTTGATTGTGTGTTTAGATATGTGTATAGATTGCAGACTCATAAAAAAATGTAACAGTAGTTATGGAGTCTTATAAAGCATGAAATGAGAGTTTCTAGAAGTACAGTCAATGAGATTTATAAAGAGCACGTATAGACACAGATTTTATGAAAGTATGCATAGTGTCGGGTTTCTAGATAGCAGGCTATAAGAGGAATAGATATGAAATCAACACTTGACATCCAATTATAGATGTACTAGCATTAGTGTGTGTCTTTGACAACCCTGATGTCACAGTGACACGTATTCCTATATTGAGGAGTAGAAATCGACATAACTGACGTTTCTGTAGTTAGATTTTTAAGAAGTATAGTCAATAACTTATGCAGTCAAACTCCACACCGGAATTATGTTTCCCAGTAATGTGTTTGATAATTGTTTGGTGATGACGGTACGTTTGATTGATTTTGTTTGATATATTGTTTTGTTTAAGTTTTAATAAGCCAGTTTCCGCATGAAAAGTTAGTATAACATGTTTTTTCATTTTCAAAGATAAGCAAATCTTCAAGTAAAGCATGTTTCAATACTCGAGATGTAGAAGAATTTTAATGAAGTTTTTGTTAGGGCAGTTGTAGAACCCCTAGGGTTGGATCGGTGCCCTGCACAGCAGAATTGGGTCTAATATGTGGATATCAAGTATATGTGTATTTTAAAATATTTTTATGTAAAACTACATTCTGATACGAGTCCGTAGGAAAAAAAGGGGACCTAATCGGAGTCCGGAAGCTCCGGAACAGAGAAAAATAAGTTTTAGTATGAATCAGGTCTGGGCATCACGACGCAAGTCTTGGTCGTCGCGACGCCACCCAAAATACCGAGAGCATGCTGATCGTGAACAACGACGCGTCGCGATGCGGAAGGGTTTGTGCCACGACGCAGATCAGGCAGTGAGTGATTTTTCATTTCAAAAATATTACTAAACACTTCCAATTTTCTCCCAATACTTCAAATACGCTTAAAATCCAATTTTAACTTCATAACCACCATCAATACATGTTTTACAACTAGCGTACATGTATTCTAAATACTTATATGCATTTTTTCGATCTAATCACAAACCATTTTAGAATCCCAATTAGAAATGTCTTATGAACAATTTTAGTTCACCTAAAGGTGGTCAAATGAATATAGAATGGTAAATGTCTTATGAACAATTTTAGTTCACCTAAAGGTGGTCAAATGAATCTAGAATGGTAGCTATAGCTCTAAGTTTTAATATAGAGTTCCAAACTCTTATTAATTATTACATGTCCAACATGAACATCTTGTTGGGGTTGGTGCTCAGAGCGCCAATCCGCATCGTATTTATGTCTGATTCATGAATACGATCAATTCTTTTTTCCATAATATTACTTATTTATGGTTGCACCTCTTATTTTTATATACGTATTCGATCTGATTACGATTAGATTGAAACTAAATATGGTTTAGTGATATGTATATATTAGATAAAGGCCCGATAATATATAATGTAGTACACAGTTACAAAGTTAGTTTGTAATTGACATTGGGAAGTGTCACTGCTAAATGTATATTATCAAATACAGTTCCTGGTCAAGATTTACTAACACGGGTCGGTTAGTCAAATACGTTGAGACCAGTACATGTCGTATATCGAGACTTAGTCTGATGGTTTATCCCAATGAACCATGAGTCTGGGGAGACTCATATAGACGCATAGATGTTTATAGTGGATAAACACTGAACGACTCACCAAATATTCTTAATGGATGGTACACCCACGTCAATAAGAATCTTCTCGGGTTGAGTAGCATAGTGGTCCTTCGACTTGAGATACCACTGTGGATGTTTGAGACATCCTCCACACTGTTGGACAATTATGACCCATAGCATCACTATTTGTACAGAACATGGTGTTGTTGTACAAATTAACTATGTGACAAAGGAAATTGCTCTTTTATCATTTGTAATTAGATTACCGGGATATATAAATGATAAAAGTCCATATGATTAGTTCTGGATTGATAAGTTATGAGACAGTATCAATCCATGAAAGTTTAATCATTAAAACATCTCTAGTCGGAGTATTATCGAGATTGGACATCGATAATGTGGAATATAGTAGTATTGCACTTGTGCGTGTTATGGGAGCATAACGACATAGTTCTCATATATTTGGGTATTGGATACTCATGCAAGTGTAATAGGAGGTTGTGTTTACCGATGATACGGAAACAGCTTCGCTCTGGATAGATCCATCAGAATTCCATTGGTAGTATGACTATGTGTCTATGGAAGTCTGAATCAGGGTAGGTGTATTTGGTCTTAACCTGAGACTTACACCGCTAATACTTGCGACAATCAATATACTTTGGTTTTGATCGTCCAGGGCTTGAACATGTTCTGTGTACGCCTCTTCTGGGTATATTGAGAATCGTAGCGTATTGGGTGTGATGTCAAGATGGAAGTATCACTCCAGTCATATGGAGATGATGGTCACGTAGGATACGGAACTAGTACTCTTTAGTATTGCAGTCATCGGGATATTATGACTAGGTCATGATTATCCGATTATAGAGACTAGTTACCAGAGATCCAACATGTGCTTCGTACGGGGCAGACACAATTCCAACCCCAGGCCTAGCACGTGACATCTGATACTAGATCGCAATACGCAATACTACGTATACTACGCCTGATACAGATTACATATTCCTTTAAGAATATTTCTGGAGAATTGGGTAGGCACGGTGCTTTGCTAGAGGCCAACCATGTCTTGTAAATCAGTAAAAACGTAGTACTAGGTACGTACGTGTTCGGATAGTCCGACGACCGGATTTACTGCCAACATATCCGGGGATCTCATGGGTCGCTTCCCGAAGATTCATCGATGACGTATGACTCGCACATAATTAATCTGGGATTAATTATTAGAGAGAGAAAGTTAATCTAGGATTAATTACGGAGATATTTTATCTGGGATAAAATATTATTTAAAGAGATAGAATGATTAATTTGGAATTAATCGATAAAATTATTGGACAATTATGACCCATAGCGTCACTATTTGTACAGATCATGGTGTTGTTGTACAAATTAACTATGTGACAAAGGAGATTGCTGTAGGCACTGCATTTTTGCATGTAAGTCCCGATGATGAGTCTCACATGGAGACACTACCTCTTGAGTTGTGGAAGCCGCGGGAAACGGACGTTGGAAGGGAAAAGGTCAAGAATTGACACTTGGTTGGATTTAACTCGTTGGATTAGCTTCGGACTCGCTTGTTGGACCTCTGTTTCAAAACTCACCAAGCCCAACCCAAAATAATTAAAACATTTAAAATACATGTCACAAATTAAAACCAATTAAATTAAACTTAAATTAAATTAGATTAAATCACATTCTTAAATTAAATAAATCAAATTAAATCACCTTCCTAATTAAAAAAAATCCATTTCCTAAACTAAAACAAATCACATTATCTAATTAAAAGATACAAATCAAATAAAATCAAATCACTTCCCTAATTAAAAGATTTTTCCTTATCACATACTAATTAAAAGATACCCTCATTAATACACAAATCATTTCCCTATTCACACAAGGTAAACTCATCCATTTGCCTATAAAAAGAACTCTTAACCCCACTTTTCTAACCCTGGCTGATCCTCACAAAAAAACACATCAAATAAAACCCTAAACACTCGGCTCTCTCTCCAATTCATTGCCTCACTCTTCACAAATGTAAGCCACGCCACTTGCTGCCCATAAGCCCACGTAACAAGTCACCAACACGTCCCCACTATTTCACACCAACAGCCCCTAGCACCCAACAAAGCAGCCTCAATCCACGCTAGAACCTTCACATAATCAGCCCTTCAGCCACTCCACGCCACACTTGCACACTCACAAGACCTAAGCCTCACGCCACACGTCCCTATTGCCTTCACCAGCCTGCTCCACGTAACGAGCACGTCCAACAGCCTCACATGAAGCCCACCAACATGTCACAAACCCCCCCTTATGTCTGCCCTTTTACGCCCAACCATAGTCTTTACCAGCCCTTAAATCAACAAGACCTCACGTAGCAAATCAATTACCCTTCACGTGTCCAAACCACACTCCACACACCACAATGCCTCACGTTCAACAGCCACACTCCACGCCACATAACTTCTCACATTCATCACATAGTCACGCACAGCCCCTTAACACGTAAGCCATAGTCACGCACAAAACAATCTAAATTGCACGCCTATTTCCTCACCGAAACTACCCTTGAAACTGCCCAGAATCCCCTTCAAAAAATCACCAAAACCGCAGCCCCTTTACCCCTTGAAAACCGCCAAAACAGTCCCCGATTTACCTTAAAATAATGACCAGAAAATACAACGAAAATAGCAGTGAAACGAAGTGAAAATAGCAGCCCAAATAGTGAAATAGCGAGGAAAAACGTTGGATTAGTGAACCAGAAAATTTGCGGAGCAACAACCTTTCCGACGGCCGTCTAACGTACTTTCGAGAGATGACAAAAGAGGTTAGACCTGAGGGCACCTTTTTACTTATTATCTTTCGTTTATTTTGTTTATTTCAAAAATATTATCGCATGAGAGTCGTTTGAAGCATGACGTGATTGTTGGATGAGCGGAATATGTGATCCCTTTTGTGGTATATAGGATGGAAACCCGGACGTAAATTCCGTAGCCGAATCCGAATGGACGGTAGAGCGGTTTGTACTCGGGATACAACGCCACGTACCACTTAAGAGACACGTATTTCGTCTCATCCAAACTTGTGTTTGAGCATGATGTAGTTCGTAGATTATTTAGTTATTATTTAAAGCATGATGTAGTCTAGTTTATTGTTTATTCTCAAGCATGATTATGTTATTTTATGCATGGTATTTTGTTTAGTTTATGATTATGTTAAATAGTTACTTGTTTATTTTGGTTTAATGGCTCAATGTGTTCATTGTGTGATATTGCGTGTTTTCCGTTTAAAGACTTATTTTCGAGCATGCAAACTTAGATTATGAGTTATTTTGATGAATGCATACTAGACGTAGACTACCCTTGAGCATGAATGTTGAATAGATTCGGTTAGTTTATTGCACAAATCATATCATCACAAGTGACATAAGTAAGGGACCATTCCGAACCCAACGGTTTGAGGTCTTCCCTTGCGAGGGGTGAGTGCGGCCTTAAATCTTTGTCCCGGTTCACACCGGGTGGCGACTCCATGTTATTTCTCCGGTTTAGTTCCCCGCAAGCTATTCCGTACTCCCAACTAGGCTGCGAGCCTAGAATAGCGTCTCCGATTTATGTGTCCTACAGTCTGGTGACTCCACTGGGGATAGAGAATCGGCCCCGAAATAATGTCTTGTAGTAATTGTAATTTGTGCTTTAGTTAACTGTGTCTACCGTAGGTTGAAAGAGGTTTAATCAAATGCACTTTTAAGGCTAGGTAATGGTTTGATGTCTTCCTTCATTCACTACCTTTCTATAAGGAAAAGCTGTGAAGGCACCTAGATAATCATGTACTTGTAGGTTAATGTGATGGACTAATTTGGAGGACTCGTTGTTTATTCATGACACCAAGCGATAAGAGCCTAAGAGGCTTGGGTACTTAAGAGAGCCTCGCTCCACCCTCCTTCTGGGGAATCTACAATGGGAAATCCATTTGACAGTCAGTCACACACCATAACTCGTTGGCACTACCTTTAGATATAAAAATAGTGCGCTCACTTGGTCGCTCGGACCCTTGAGTGGGGAGACCTAGTTGTGGGCAATCCTTCGTCGACGGGAGCTTTTGTCTATACCCCTGTAAACCCGCGTATGAACTATAGTTGTAGGATCAGTAGAGACTATTCCTTTATGTTTTGGACCATTGTCATTTGGATTCAGTTGGACTTGTTGTCACGAGGTATGGGCTTGTTGGACCATTTAAACTGGGACGAGTTCATGTCCTTTGACAATTGGGCCAAAAGCTTCTAAAATATCGATGGGCCATTTTGTGTTTGAGCCTCTTATCATTTGAAGTTGTTTAGCCATGTTATCGCAAAAGTGTAAACATGTTGGGCCTTTTCAACTGGGACAAGTTTGCACCGCGCAATAGTGTGATTGAATACTTTAAAATGATAATGGGCCGACTTATATATCTCATACATCGTACGCATCTCATGCATCTCATGTATACACGCATCATGTTAACCCTTTGTGTCTTAAGAGCCATCATAGATATTCGTTGGGTTAGGGATAAAAGAAGACTTGTCAAGAAGAGTTTAGCAAACCTGGATATCGTGGAAAAGGAAATCGAGGAACAGAAAAATTTACGGCAAGGATAGAAAGACCATTGTGAGAAAAAAAAAAAAAGAAAAAAAAAGATAAAAAAAAAGAAAAAGATAAAAAAAAAAAAGAAAAAAAACAAGGAAAAAAAAAAGAAAAGATTTTTTTTTTTTTTTTTTGTGTTTTTATTCCTTAATAGTTAGGCATAAGTCCAATGATGAAATCGTTTACTTTAGGGTGAAATCTTAGAAACGATAAACTCTTGATGTGCTTTTATCTGATACTTTGAGTGATTGATCTATGTTAGGCTCGTAAGCACTTCACTATAGGTTCTTAGCGGTGAAAACCTGAGTAGTTGGCAAGGTGACTAGTTGAAGAAATTATAGGTCGGTGAATGACCGTTTGCTTAGATGTCTATCTTGATTTGCTTATGTTATGATGTGCGGTATGGTTGAAAATGAAAGAAAAGTCTCTAAAGAAAAGAATTGAACCACCTATAACCGATAAGCGTGAAGCTACCCATGGGCGAGTATTAGGACCACCATGAGGATAAATGCTACTTTAAAGGGTAGGTGTGTTGAAAAAAGAGAAAGAAAAAAAAAAGAAAAAAAGAAGAAGTTCAAAATGAAAAGAAAAAAGAAAGAGACAAAAGAGAAAGAAAACCATACCACATTGAGCACAGAAAAGCAACTGCATGCATAATTGAGACATCTAGGTTGGTTTGACCCATCGATCCCGATTTTTGAAACGAAATCATTGAGTTGGCTTACTTAAGGATCAACCTGTGAAAGAACCTTTGCACACACACACTTTGAGTCTGGCTTAGATCATTTATTCAAAGACTTGGATTTGAGTTGCATTGAATGTTTTGAAGGTTCTCTGGTTTCATTACTGAGCATTCTTTGAGGGCAATAATATGTGTAACTATTGGGACTATTTCATAGAATGTGATATAGTATGATGATATGGAAGGCATATTGACCAAGTGCAAACAGCAGAGAGCAGAAAGCTAAACCAAGACTGGGGGCGACTAGTCTACCACCTCGCGAATCCGGGCAATAACAAGATATTGAGCCATGAGACCAGAGAGAAGACTGAGCAATCACCTGGAGAACTGACGGAAGACCTAACCCAGCGAAATAGGAAATTCATCCATGCACGCATGCATACACGTAACATATTTTGCATTCTTTTTTGTGTTTGTTTTGTTTTGTATTCACAGGTTTCAAAGAAGAAAAAGAGAAAGCGGCAAAGACAAGCCAACCAGAATCAGCAACATATGAGTAGTAGTTTTGAGGATGAGTCCCAGGGTTGAGGCCCATATCAGTTTCAGTTTTGGGGATGAGTCCCAGGGTCGAGGCCCACTTCGTCAGAATTTTAGAATGAATCATAGGGCCGAGGCCCACATCATCAGAATTTTGGAATGAATCCTAGGGCCGAGGCCCACATCGTCAGAATTTTGGAATGAATCCTAGGGTCGATGCCCACATCAGCAGAGTTTTGGAATGAATACCAAGGCCGAGGGCCACATCAGCAGAGTTTTATAATGAATCTGAATGAACAAACCGAGAATGGCACTCCGAGAATGGAGCACGGTTCGGGAGTGAACAAACCGGGAATGGCACTCCGAGAATGGAGCAAGGTTCGAGAATGGACCACATCACAGTAACGGTTCGGGAAAGGACCACCTCACAGCATGGTTCGAGAACGAACCATCACACCATCATTATCAGTATTAGTCTTTCTGGGTATGGCACTCTGGGGGCGAAGCCCATATCATTATCAGTATCAGTCTCGCCGGGTATGACACTCTGGGGGCGAGGCCTACATCATTATCAATATCAGTCTCGCCGGGTATGGCACTCTAGGGCGAGGCCCACATCATTATCAATATTAGTCTGGCCGAGTATGGAGACAGATCATCAGTTTTTTCGGGTATCCGGGTATGGAGACACATAGAAATCAGTATCAGTTTTGCCGGGTATGGCACTCTGGGTATGGAGACATCAGATCAGTTTTGCCAGGTACGACTTTCCGGGTATAGAGACATCAGATTAGCTTGCCAGGTACGGCACTCCGGGTATGGAGACATCAGATTAGCTTGCCAGGTACGGCACTCCGGGTATGGAGACATCAGATTAGCTTCCCAGGTACGGCACTCCGGGTATGGAGATATCAGATCAGTTTTTCCAGGTACGGTACTCCGGGTATGGAGATATCACTGCGGCACTCTAGGTATGGAGACGCAACCACGACACCTCGGGTATGGGGTTTAGCACACCAGGTACTACACTCTGGGTATGGGGATATCACTGCGGCACTCTAGGTACGGAGACGCAACTGCGACGCCTCAGGTACGAGGTTTAGCTTGCCAGGTACAACACCCCGAGTATGGAGACACATCATCATCAGTAGTTTTGGGGATGCGTCCCAGGGTCGAGGACCCACTACATCATCAATTTGAGGGCGAGGCCCACATTGTCAGTGGTATTGGGATGCGTCCCAGGGTCGAGGTGCCCCCGTTGTCGGTTGCAGTTCCGGGATGCGTCCTAGGGTCGAGGGCCCACTACATCATCAGTTGTAGTTCCGGGATGCGTATAAGGGTCGAGGACCCACTACATCATCAATTTGAGGGCGAGGCCCACATTGTCAGCGGTATTGGGATGCGTCCCAGGATCGAGGTGCCCCCGTTGTTGATTGCAGTTCCGGGATACGTCCCAGGGTCGAGGGCCCACTGCATCATCAATTGTAGTTCCGGGATGCGTCCCAGGGTCGAGGACCCACTACATCATCAGTTTGAATGCGAGGCCCACATTGTCAGCGGTATTGGGATGCGTCCCATGGTCGAGGTGCCCCCATTGTCGGTTGCAGTTCCGGGATGCGTCCTAGAGTCGAGGGCCCACTGCATCATCAGTTGTAGTTCCGGGATGCGTCCCATGGTCGAAGACCCACTACATCATCAGTTTGAGGGTGAAGCCCACATTGTCAGCGGTATTAGGATGCGTCCCAGGGTCGAGGGCCCACTGCATCATCAGTTGTAGTTCCGGGATGCGTCCCAGGGTCGAGGACCCACTACATCATCAGTTTGAGGGTGAGGCCCATATTGTCAGCGGTATTGGGATGCGTCCCAGGGTCGAGGTGCCCCCATTTCGGTTGTAGTTCCGGGATGCGTCCTAGGGTCGAGGGCCCACTGCATCATCAGTTGTAGTTCCGGGATGCGTCCCAGGGTCGAGGACCCACTGCATCATCAGTTTGAGGGCGAGGCACATATTGTCAGCGGTATTGGGATGCGTCCCAAGGTCGAGGTGCCCCCGTTGTCGGTTGTAGTTCCGGGATGCATCCCAGAGTCGAGGGCCCACTGCATCATCAGTTGTAGTTCCGGGATGCGTCCCATGGTCGAGGACCCACTACATCATCACTTTAAGGATGTGTCTCAGGGTCGAGGGCCCACACATCGGTTGTAATTCCGGGATGCGTCCCAGGGTTGAGGGCCCACTGCATCATCAGCACAGTTCACATTCGGTGGTTCGGGAACAAAGCCCAGAGGTCGAGGCACCACGCCACCATATCAGTTCAGTTCAAAACAACATGCAAGTCAGGTGGCAGCTGGCGAGCCAGGAATTCATTCATCATCACTTTTAGGATGTGTCCTAGGGTCGAGGGCCCACACATCTGTTGCAGTTTCGGGATGCGTCCCAGGGTCGAGGGCCCACTGCACCATCAACACAGTTCACATTCGGTGGTTCGGGAACAAAGCCCAGAGGTCGAGGCACCTCGCCACCATATCAACTCAGTTCGAAACAACATGCAAGTCAGGTGGCAGCTGACGAGCCAGGTAAGTAAAAATGCATTGCATAACTTTGATAGGCTTATCATTGTCACACACTGCACAAGTCCCATCAAAGTGGGGGCGACTGTAGGCACTGCATTTTTGCATGTAAGTCCCGATGATGAGTCTCACATGGAGACACTACCTCTTCGTGGAAGCCGCGGGAACGGACGTTGGAAGGTAAAAGGTCAAGAATTGACACTTGGTTGTATTTAACTCGTTGGATTAGCTTCGGACTCGCTTGTTGGACCTCTGTTTCAAAACACACCAAGCCCAACCCAAAATAATTAAAACATTTAAAATACATGTCACAAATTAAAACCAATTAAATTAGATTAAATCACATTCTTAAATTAAATAAATCAAATTAAATCACCTTCCTAATTAAAACAAATCCCTTTCCTAAACTAAAACAAATCACATTCCCTAATTAAAAGATACAAATCAAATAAAATCAAATCACTTCCCTAATTAAAAGATTTTTCCTTATCACATACTAATTAAAATATACCCTCATTAATACACAAATCCTTACCCTATTCACACAAGGTAAACCCATCCATTTGCCAATAAAAAGAACCTTTAACCCCACTTTTCTAACCTTGGGTGATCCTCACAAAAAAACACATCAAATAAAACCCTAAACACTCGGCTCTCTCTCCAATTCATTGCATCTCTCTTCACAAACGTAAGCCACGCCACTTGCTGCCCATAAGCCCACGTAACAAGTCACCAACACGTCCCCACTATTTCACGCCAACAGCCCCTAGCACCCAACGAAGCAGCCTCAATCCACGCTAGAACCTTCACGTAATCAGCCCTTCAGCCACTCCACGCCACACTTGCACACTCACAATACCTAAGCCTCACGCCACACTTGCACACTCACAAGACCTAAGCCTCACGCCACACGTCCCCCTTGCCTTCACCAGCCTGCTCCACGTAACGAGCACGTCCAACAGCCTCACATGAAGCCCACCAACATGTCACAAACCCCCCTTATGTCTGCCCCTTTACGCCCAACCATAGTCTTCACCAGCCCTTAAATCAACAAGACCTCACGTAGCAAATCAATTACCTTTCACGTGTCCAAACCACACTCCACGCACCACATTGCCTCACGTTCAACAGCCACACTCCATGCCACATAACTTCTCACATTCATCACATAGTCACGCACAGCCCTCAACACGTAAGCCATAGTCACGCACAAAACAACCTAAATTGCACGCCTATTTCCTCACCGAAACTACCCTTGAAACTGCCCAGAATCCCCTTCAAAAAATCACCAAAACCGCAGCCCCTTTACCCATTGAAAACCGCCAAAACAGTCCCCAATTTACCTTAAAATAGTGACCAGAAAATACAATGAAAATAGCAGCAAAACGGAGTGAAAACAGCAGCCCAAATAGTGAAACAACGAGGAAAAATATTGGATTAGTGAACCAGAAAAGTTGCGGAGCAACAACCCTTCCGACGGCCGTCTAACGCACTTTCGAGAGACGACAAAAGAGGTTAGACCTGAGGGCACCTTTTTACTTATTATCTTTCGTTTATTTTTTTTATTTCAAAAATATTATCGCATGAGAGTCGTTTGAAGCATGATGTGATTGTTGGATGAGCGGAATATGTGCTCCCTTTTGTGGTATATAGGATGAAAACCCGGACGTAAATTCTGTAGCCGAATCTGAATGGACGGTAGTGCGGTTTGTACTCGGGATACAATGCCACGTACCACTTAAGAGACACGTATTTCGTCTCATCCAAACTTGTGTTTGAGCATGATGTAGTTCGTAGATTATTTAGTTATTATTTAAAGCATGATGTAGTCTAGTTTATTGTTTATTCTCAAGCATGATTATGTTATTTTATGCATGGTATTTTGTTTAGTTTATGATTATGTTAAATAGTTACTTGTTTATTTTGGTTTAATGGCTCAATGTGCTCATTGTGTGATATTGCGTGTTTGCCGTTTAAAGACTTATTTTCGAGCATGCAAACTTAGATTAGGAGTTATTTTGATGAATGCATACTAGACGTAGACTACCCTTGAGCATGCATGTTGAATAGATTCGGTTAGTTTATTGCACAAATCATATCATCACAAGTGACATAAGTAAGGGACCATTCCGAACCCAACGGTTTGAGGTCTTCCCTTGCGAAGGGTGAGTGCGGCCTTAAATCTTTGTCCCGGTTCACACCGGGTGGCGACTCCATGTTATTTCTCCGGTTTAGTTCCCCGCGAGCTATTCCGTACTCCCAACTAGGCCACGAGCCTAGAACAGCGTCGCTGATTTCTGTGTCCTACAATTGCACTCTTATCATTTGTGATTAGATCACCTAGATGTATAAATGATAGGAGGTCCCTATGATTTGTTCCTGGATTGAGAATGATATGAGACAGTATCAGTCTACGAAGGATAAATCATTAAATATCCCTAGTCAGAGTATTATCGAGATTGGACATCGATAAATGCGTAAAAGACTAGTATTACACTTGTGCGCGTTGTGAGGGCACAACATCATAGTTCTCATATATTTGGGTATAGGATACTCATGCAAGTGTAATAGGAGGTTGTGTTTTACCGATGGTATGGGAAACAGCTTTGCTCTGGATAGACCCTCTCGAAATTCCATTGGTAGTATGACTATGTGTCTATGGAAGTCCGAAATCAGGGTAGGTGTATTTGGTCTTAACCTGAGACTTGCACCGCTAATACTTGCGACAATCAATATACTTTGGTTGCGGTCGTTTAGGGCTTTAACAGGTTCTGTGTACGCCTATGCTGGGTATATTGAGAATCGTAGTGTGTTGGGTGTGATGTCAAGACTGAAGTGTCCCTCCAGTCATATGGAGATGATGGTCACGTAGGATACGGTACTAGTACTCTTAAGTACTGCAGTCACCGGGATAAAATGACAAGGTCATGTTTATCCGATTATAGAGACTAGTTACCAGACATCCGACATGTGCTTCGTACGGGGCAGACACAATTCCAGCCCCAGGCCTAGCACGTGATCATCCGATACTGGATCGACATACACAATACTATGTATACTACGCCTGATATAGATCCTTTATTCCTGTAAGGATATTTCTAAAGAATTGGGTAGGCATGGCGTTTTGCTAGAAGCCAACCTTGTCTTGTAAATCGGTAAAACGTAGTATTAGGTACTTACGTGTTCGGATAGTCCGACGACCGAATTTACTGTCAACATATCCGGGGATCTCATGGGTCGCTTCCCAAAGATTCACCGATGACGTATGACTCGCACTTTTATTAATCTGGGATTAATAAGAAGAGAGAGAAAATTAATCTGGGATTAATTGCGGAGATATTTTATCTGGGATAAAATATCTTTAAAAGAGAGATAACGATTAATTTGGAATTAATCAATAAATTAATATATTCGATATATTAAATGAAATTAGATTTCGACGCGGAATTAAAATTAGATTTTAATTCGGGCGAACGAATTAATTTAGAATTAATTCATTAGCAACGTGAATAGTGATTTCGCTAGGCGTAATCATTTAATTACGACGCAGCGGAAATTTTTTTAATTTGGAATTAGCGAACCCGAGCCCGGGATTATTTGCGAGCGCATTCGCATTTCGATTTCGAGTGCGGCACGCAAGTCAAATCAAGCGTCAAATCGCTAGTCGCATCTAGCGTCACATCATTCGTCAATCAAGTGATGGATGTCTTTCACTTTGAGTGATTGACGCCAGTCACTATTCACTGAGTGATGGATTGATGAAGTGATGTGTGTGGTTGGTGCCATTAAGGCTTGACTTTTTGAAAGCCAAATTCATGGTAAATGAATTTGAAATTCACATTTTGGTATTAGATACACAAATTTGAAGCCAACAACACACAACTCTCTTTTTCTCTCATCTCTCTCTCTCGCCCAACATGGGCAATTTCTTCACTGGTTTGGCAGCTCACTGCCGTGAGCCAAGAGGAAATGGGAAGCAAGTGTGGTGATTTTTGTGGCAAAAATCACAAGAGCTAGCACTCCGAGAGACATGCGAAGGTGATAGGGAAGTCCACCCATGAGCCGGGAATCGTTTGACGAAGCTTGGAGCTTGACGAAGAACCTCCAATGGCCGAAAATAGTGGACTGCACACAGCCACTGTCGTGACATGCAGTGAGCAGAATTTCAAGTTTTTGTTCGTTACCGTGTCACTCAACCGATCGATGTGAGTATTCCGCAACTTCGTTGATTTGTATTCACACTTGTTTCATGCTTGTTTAATGATCTTGGGACCTTAGCAAACACCAACAAAAATAATATATTCGATATATTATACGAAATTAGATTTCGACACGGAATTAAAATTGGATTTTAATTTGGGCGAACGAGTTAATTTAGAATTAATTCTTTAGCGACGTGAATAGTAATTTTGCTAGGCATAATTATTTAATTAAATTTGATTTAATTACGTCGCAACGGAAAATTAGTTAATTCGGAATTATCGAACCCGAGCCCGGTAGTGTTTACGGGCCCACTCGCATTTCGATTCAAGTGGGGCCCACAAGTCACATCACGCGTCACATCACTAGTCAACTTTATCACTTTAATGTGATGGAAGTTGTTTGTTGATGGTTGAGTGTGGAACACACTAAAGTGATGGCTTGAAAGACATTTACCATTTTTTATTATTTTGGTATTTGACTTTCATTTTGTGTATTAGATTACACAACACACACAACACTCATCTCTCTCTCTCTCTCTCTCCCTTATTCGGCCAATGAGCCATTTTTCTCTATATTGCTTCTCTTTGCCGAGAACAACAATGATGAACAAGGAAAGATTTGAGGCAAATTTTTCCATGATGCTAGCACATCCAATGGGTCTTACAAAGGTGATAGGGAAACCCATTCATGAGCATGGAATCACACACAAAGCTTGGAGCTTGGAGAGCACAAAGAATGAGCTTGGCCGAGAGTCATCCATGGAGGAAAAGCTTGAAGAAATTTTTGTGTTTCATCGCATCGCAAATCCGATCAAAGTGAGTATTTCCGCAACTTTACTTTGAAGTATTCACATGTTTCATCGCTTAAATTGATCTTGGTTTGACCTAGAAAACCCAACACACACTTAGATGGCAGTCGCGTCACCGATCTATTTAGATCAGACCTCCGCCTGTTCATTGGGTGTGGACCGATCCTCAGGATATCCTGTGTGTATCAAGATAGGATCCGTCAGTTCTGTGTACATAGCATAGGTAGTCCATATGTGATTAGCAATCTGTTAAATCTATAGCCATAGTATACTTCGGAAGTGAGTTCTGAATGTTATTTAGAGATTGCTAATTGATACGTTGACGAGATTATACCTATAGAGATTTGACGTTAATATCTATATCTTTGGGATAATCTGGATACCTGTGACGGATGAATTATACGTATGCAGTGACCTCGACCTGTATGATTCAGCTAGTTTATCTGTTGTCGTCATAATTCACGGGTGGGTAAATTATGGACACAAAATTGGATTTTGTAACGGATATACCTGAATCTAGAGAGTCTCACTAATGAAATATACTTGTAGAGCACTAGGGCAACTTTTATGAATAATGGTGATTATTTATAAACCGTCTAAACGTTAAACGAAAAATACATGCAATAGGGGCTGGACCGTCATTTCCTAATTAATGTGTATTTGTATTTAATATATATAATATTATTAAATACACATTAATAAATTATCAAATAAATATATTTGACATATATCATTAATATATTTATTTGAGATATTTAAAGTAAATATAATACATATATTTAGATATTTATATTTAATTAATTAATTGTTAAATAATTAAAGTAATTAAAATATGAAATATCTATGATGATATTTATTTATGAAATGATTACAAGTGTAAATTGTTGATTTTAAAGTAAAGGAAAAAGTTGTCATAATTATTTTGACTACCTAAGATTTTTTTTTTTTAAATTGTTTAAAATTGAAAATATCTTTTTTCCTTTATTTCTTGATAAATTCGGCCAACACACTCCCATATATAAAGTGTTATGTTTTTCATAAGTTTAACCTAATTCAAGCCTCCAAAATAAAACATAAAAGGTTGAGAGAAAAAGTGAAGAACAAAGAAGAAAATCTAAGGAAAAGCTTGGATTTAGTAAGTATTTTCACCTTTCTATTAGCGGGAAATTTGTTCCTTTTGTTCTAGGCTATAACATAGCGTGTTCTTAAGTTTTTCTACTCTTTCTTGTTTGTGTTTTTGAGTGTTGGAAGTATTGATTATGGGTGAATGCATATATGGTGTTGAAATAAAGCTTCTAGGGTGTTAGTAAGCATTCTTTTGATTATTTGATGAACTAGTTGCCATTCTAGAGTTGTTAGGCCACTCATTGATGACCTAGAATTGTTCCTTTATTTCTTGATAATTTCGGCCAACACACTCCCATATATAAAGTGTTATGTTTTTCATAAGTTTAACCTAATTCAAGCCTCCAATAAACATAAAAGGTTGAGAGAAAAAGTGAAGAACAAAGAAGAAAATCTAAGGAAAAGCTTGGATTTAGTAAGTATTTTCACCTTTCTATTAGCGGGAAATTTGTTCATTTTGTTCTAGGCTATAACATAGCGTTTCTTAAGTTTTTCTACTCTTTCTGTTTGTGTTTTTGAGTGTTGGAAGTATTGATTATGGGTGAATGCATATATGGTGTGGAAATAAAGCTTCTAGGGTGTTAGTAAGCATTCTTTTGATTATTTGATGAACTAGTTGCCATTCTAGAGTTTTTAGGCCACTCATTGATGACCTAGAATTGTTCTAGAGTTATTTCAAAGTGGTGAGACTTGTTTGGTGTGGTAGAGACTTGATTGAAACATTGGATTTGTTTAATTTGTTCAATTTGATGAATTTGAAAAATTAGGGTTTATACTTTTTTCCAAATTTGGGGCTTTTCATAATGTGATGTGTATTGATGTATATATGATGTATATCAAGTTTGGTGATGATTGGATTTCATCTTGACTTGTTTTGAACAAGATTGGACCAAAATGCACAAGTTGGAAACCTTTAGGCCCTTCTCGGTAATTTTGGTTTTTTGTGGGATTTGAGTTGCAATTTGTATTCTCATGTATTGTACATGTTGGAAATCATTTTAGAACTGATTTGGAATCACCTAAAATTGTATTTGACAATTTGAGGACTAAAATGAACAAAATACAAACTTAGGGGACCCCACGGTAATTTGGCT
Source organism: Zanthoxylum bungeanum (assembly GCA_019454045.1). Classification (NCBI taxonomy): domain Eukaryota; kingdom Viridiplantae; phylum Streptophyta; class Magnoliopsida; order Sapindales; family Rutaceae; genus Zanthoxylum; species Zanthoxylum bungeanum. The sequence goes on from SKCR01010649.1 coordinate 27,987, forward strand.
AAAATTGTGGTTTTTGTTGCAATTTGATTTTGACATGTTGGACATGTTGGAAATCATTTTAGAAATGATTTAGAATCATCCAAAATTGTATTTGACAATTTTAAGACTAAAATGATCAATTTACAAAGTATTGGGGCAATTCGGTAATTACTAAGAAATTTGATTTCTTGTGTAATTTTTCAGAATTTGATAATTGGGTAATTAAATAATAAGTTTATTTAATTGATCCAAGAAAAATTTTGAAAACGGAAAATTTTGATTTTCCGCGTTTCCGCTGCGTTACCGGTATCCCGCCATAAAACCCCATAACATCTTTTACATAATACATAAATATGTTGTGTTTATACTTCTAAAGTATCCTAACACAATTGATTACCTTATTTCAACATTAAGCTATGTGATCATGCATCTAATACATAAATAAACATAGCTTAGGAGAAGATCATGTTAGTCTCTAAGACATGCCACAAGATCCTAAACATGATTCTATGTGTGAAAAATCAAGTAAAAGTGGTGGAAATCACTTACATTGATATGGAGAAAAATTCGAAATTTTCCACTATGGATGAAGCTCCAAGCTTGTTGTTTGAGTTTTTTTTCCTTGGGTGAGTTTCCCTATCACCTCAAATGACTCTCCAAGTGCTAGCTTTGATGAATTTTGAAGCAAAAATTCATTCCCCAAAAGAGAGAAGAAATCAACAATTGAGAGGGAGAAGAGAGATGAGTGAATAGTTTTTCAAACTTGGTAGGTGTGTGTGTTAAATGATTCATTTAGAATAATGCCAACTACTTCCATCAAACTTTGACATTTGATGTAAGTCAAGTGGTCCCACCACTTTTTAAATTCAAAATTCAAGTTGGCTTCTCCAACACACAATTAAGTCACGGGTAATTTTATCGGGTTCATTTAATTCCGAATTAAACAAATTTATCGTCGCGTCATAATTAAATCCAATTTAATTAAATAATTATGCATCGTAAAATTATTACGATAGTCGCTTTCGAATTAATTCCAAATTAATTCATTTGCCCGAATTAAAATCCAATTTTAATTTCGTATTGAAATCCGATTTCAATTAATATATCCGATATATTATTTTAGCCCCAAATAAATAAATTAAATAGAAAAATCCAATTTAACTATTAAATTTATTTTATCGATTAATTCTAAATTAATCGCGTTCTCTCTTCTATACGAATTTAATCCCAGATTAATTCTTGCCGCAACTAATCCCATATTAATTTTCTCTCTCATAATTAATCCCAGATTAATTCTATCTGAGTCAAATGTCATTGATGAATCTTTGGGAAGCGACCCAAGAGATTCATGGATATGTTGGCAGTAAATACGGTTATCGGACTATCCGAATACGTGCGTACCCCGTACCACGGTCTCACCGATTTACAAGACATGGTTGGCTTCTAGCAAAGCACCGTGCCTACCCAATTCTCCAGAAATATTCACCGAGGAATATAATCTGTATCAGACGTAGTAATACTATGTAATGCGTAATACGATCCAGTATTGGATGTCACATGTTAGGCCTATGGCTGGCTCCGTGTCTGCCCCGTACGAAGTATATATCGGATCCTGAGTAACTAATCTCTATAATCGGGAAGTCATGACCTAGTCATACTATCCCGATAGCTGCAGCTTTTAGAGTACTAGTTTCGTATCTTGTGTGACCATCATCTCCATATGATTGAAGTGATACTTCCATCTTAACATCACATCCAATACACTACAATTCTCAGTAAACCCAATACAGGCGTACACATAACCTGTTAAAGCTCTAGACGACCAATACCAAAGTAAACTGATTGTCGCAAGTAATAGCGACGTAAGTCTCATGTTAAAGATCACATACACCTACCCTGATTCGGATTCCCATAGACACATAGTCATGCTACCAATGGGATTCCGAGTGAGTCTATCCAGAGCGAACTGTTCCCGGTCCAACGGCTAACAGAACCTCTTATTATACTTGCATAAGTATCCAATACCTAAATATATGAGAACTATGTCGTTAAGCTTTCATAACGCGCACAAGTGTAATACTAGTCTATTCCGCATTATCAATGTCCAATCTCGATAATACTTCGACTAAGGATATTTAATGATTAAACCGTTCGTGGATTAATATTATCTCATATCTTATTAATCCGATTTAACCATATGGACTTTTATCATTAATATATATCCAAGTAATATAATTACAATAATGGTAAAATAGCAATTTACTTTTGTCATATAGTTAATTTGTACAAAAACACAATGTTCTTTACAAATAGTGATGTTATGGGTCATAATTGTCCAACAATCTCCCACTTGGCCTATAGCCAATCACTCAAGTATCTAACACATGAACTATGTACATGTCGCTCAAACTTTTGCTGAGATATAGCTTTCGTCAGTGGATCTGCAATGTTATCATCTGATGTAATCTTTTCGATCTTCACATCGCCGCGATGTATGATCTCACGAATCAGATGAAATCGTTGAAGTACATGTTTGGATCGTTGATGAGACTGTGGTTCCTTAGCCTGTGCCATAGCCCCATTATTATCATAATACAAAGGTACGGGCTCAGCTGCTAACGGAACTACTCCTAATCCAATTAGGAATTTACGGATCCAAACTACTTCTTTTGTTGCCTCAGCTGCAACAATATATTCCGCTTCTGTTGTTGAATCGGCAACAGTCTCTTGCTTGGAAGATTTCCAGCTCACTGCTTTGTTGTTCAAAAAAAATATGTACCCTGATTACGACTTATAGTCGTCTTTATCGGTTTCGAAACTTGCGTCGGTGAACCCAGTCACCTCAAGTTCTCATTCCCCATAGACTAAGAAAGTATCTTTAGTTCGTCTAAGATACTTAAGGATTTTCTTTACAACAATCCAGTGACCATCAATTGGATCGACCTAATTGCGACTGCACATGCTCAAAACATATGAGACATCAAGTCGCATACATATCATGACGTACATGATCGATCCGACTGCTAAGCATATAGAATCCGAATCATTGCATCTCTATTATATTGAGTTTTAGGACACATATCCTTTGATAGAGAGATGCCACGTGACACCGGAAGCAGCCCTCTTCAACACTTTGTCAATGTACGAGCTAGAAGAGTGCCAACAGCTTTCTAGATCTATCCCGGTAGATCCTTATTCCTAGAATAAAGGCTGCCTCTCCCAGGTCTTTTTTGGAGAATTTTAATGAAAGCCAAGCTTTCACCGATTGTAGCATGGGAATGTCATTGCCAATAAGCAATACATTATCAACGTATAGGACAATGAATGTCAGTGCGCTCCCACTAACCTTCTTATATACACAAGAATCATCTTCGTTTTGAATGAAACCATATTCTTTCATGATCTCATCAAAACGTTGGTTCCAAGAACGCGATGCTTGCTTTAATCCATAAATGGATCGGTTTAACTTGCAAAACTTGTTTGCATGTCTTGGTACGATAAAACCATCAGGTTGTTGCATATAAACATCCTCCAAAAGTTTTCCGTTAAGGAAAGCGGTTTTGACATCCATTTGCCATATTTCATAATCGAAATATGCAACAATAGCAAGCATTATCCGAATGGATTTAATCATGGCAACATGTGAAAAGGTTTCGTCGTAATCGACACCATGTCATTGGCGATACCCTTTAGCTACAAGCCTAGCTTTGTACGTTTGTATGTTACCTTCCATGTCTGTCTTCTTTTTGAAGACCTATTTACAATCAATAGGCTTAATGCCTTCTGGTACATCAACCAATGTCCAAACTTGGTTGGTATACATGGAGTCCATTTCGGACTTCATGGCTTCTTGCCATAAAGTGGAGTCGATACCTTATATCGCTTCCTCATATGTAGCTGGTTCATTATCCTCAATAAGATTAATGTCTACATTAGGTGAGATCAGAAACCCATACCTTTCAGGTCATTTTCTAACTCTCTCCGACTTACGCAGTTCTTGTGTATTAGAAGATTATGGAACGGTCTCATCCCTGATGGACTATTGGTGTTCTATGAGGAGGTCGGTGCCAGGAACAATATCACTCCGATTTTCATCGAGTTCTACTTTCCTCCCACTAACCACTGCATTCATGAATTCCTTTTCTAGGAAAACTGCATGAAGAACAACAAATATTTTGTTCTCTTGTGGGTTGTAGAAATAATATCCTTTCGTTTCCTTAGGATAACCTACAAATAGACACTTATCCGATTTGGGTTCTAGTTTGGTACTATCCAAACGTTTAACATATGCCCAACATCCTCAAATCTTCAGGAATAAGAAACCCGGTTTCTTTCCTGTCCATATTTTATATGGAGTCTGTTCAACAGACTTTGATGGAACCTTATTCAAAATAAGTATTGCACTGTATAATGCATATCCCAAAAGGAAATCGGTAGCTCTGTGCGACTCATCATTGACCTTACCATGTCCAACAAAATTCGGTTTCTCCGTTTGGATACACCGTTCAATTGAGGTGTTCCGGGAGGAGTCCAATGTGTAAGAATACCATATTCTTTCAAGTAATCTTGAAACTCATTGCTTAAGTATTCTCCACAACAGTCTGACCGTAATGTTTTAATACTTTTCCAGTCAATTTTTCTACTTCGTGTCGAAACTCTTTGAATTTCTCAAAGGTTTCCGACTTGTGTTTCATAAGATACACATAACCATAACACAATGCATCATCCGTAAAGGTTATGAAGTATTCATATCCACCTCTAGCCTGGCTAGACATGGGCCCACATATGTCACTATGAACGAGGGCTAACAGTTCGGTGGCACATACATCTTTACCACTAAAAGGTGTTTTAGGTATTTTGCCTAACAAACAAGATTCGCAGACATCATATGAATTAAGATCAAATCCGTCCAAGTATCTATTCTTCGAAAATGTGGATATACGAGTTTTGTTAATGTGTCCCTGACGGCAATGTCACAAATAAGTTTCATCCGTTTTACTCAATTTGAGATTTTTTGTTTGTAATGTTATATGTTTGAGATTCGTTTATATTCAAAATATAAAGATCATTATTCACATCTGCTGTACATATCTCAATATCATCTTTATAAACAAAACACTCAGTGTTTCTGATTACAGTTTACAGTTTATGTTTAATGATTTACATTAAGTTTATAGTCTTTAGTTTATGTTATAGTTTTCACGCCATATTTACAGTTTACTTCAAGTTCACGCTTTCAGTTCATGTTTACAATTTCAATTCATGTTTACTTTTTCAGTTCATGGTCCAATTTTCAGTTCATGTTACAGTTTTCAATTATGTTTCCAGTTTATGTTCTATAGCTTCAGTTCAAGTTTACAGTTTCAAGTCATGTCTGCAATGTTCAGTTCATGTTCATGTTCATATTTTTCGTTCATGTCACAGTTTTTGGGTCATGACATGTTTCTCAGCTTTCATGTTTACAGTTGTAGACACGTTATTATATTTATAATTTTCAGTCATGTTCCTATTTTATGTTATATAGTCGTCTGCCATAATTACAGTTTTCGGTTCAAATATACAATTTTAAGTCATGATTACGGTTCAGGTCATGTTTTTACTTTTTAGTTTAGGGTCACGGTTCATGTTTACAACTCAGGTTTCTCAGTTTGTAGTTTATGTTTATAATGTATGATTTACAATAGTTAGCCCATGATTTATGTGTTAATTATTCCCTTTCTATACGTTTTCATTTCATGTTTTACATGTTACAGTTCATGATTTTGATTTTCAATGTATGATTTATATTATGTCAATTCATAATTTACAGCTTTCAGTCCATGAGTTACAGTTCAAGCGTCATGTTTTACAGTTTACATTCGACATTTTAAAGTTTATGTTTTCACATGTCACGATTTTACAGCTTATGTCTCAGTCCATGATTCACGTTTTACATGTCATGATGAAAGTTACGTGTTATGATTTACCAATTTCAGTTATGTGTTTCATGTGTCATATTTACAGTTTATGTTTTCACTTAACATGTTTTCAGATTAACTGTTTGTATGATTTCAGTTCATGTTTTACATGTCCACAGTTCATGTATACAGCCCTCAGTTTATGTTTTTGTTTTCATGTCTCACAAATTACAATTTAAGTTTCATGTTTTACATAATATGATTTACATGTTTCAAGTACAAGTAAATAATTATTTTCAAAACGCAATTAGAGTATTGTCCCCTCAACTTCAGCTTCAGCTTGCCTAATGGTTCTTTAGAAACCCTCTGAGGCTATTTCATGTTCATGATCAGTTCTTCCTACTTGTGGACACGGCCACAGAGGTGGGCGATGCTGTCCGGGCTCGCGGCCCGGTCGGGAGTACGGAATAGCCCGCGGGGGACTAAACCGGAGAAATAAAATGGAGTCGCCACCTAGTGTGAACTGGGAAATGATTTAAGGCCACACTCACCCCTCGCAAGGGAAGACCTCAAACCGTTGAGTTCAGAATGGTCCCTTACTTATGCCAATTGTAATGAAATGATTTATGCAATAATATAACCAAGTCTTATGCAACACATGCAAGATAATTTAAATAAACACACGAATTTGCACACCCATAAATGTAAATGAAAATGAAGGCAAATGCATAATTCTATAAATGTATTGAACAATGAAGCGTAATAATGTAATTAACAATAACTGTAAAAGCATTAATAATAAAAGTGGATAATTAAGTACGTAATGTAAAAGAAATAACTAAAAGAGGCAAGCATGCATGGAAGTAAACGTGAAGCGATGCGGCAGAATGAATAGAGATAAGTAATAAGATGAATACGAAGCGATAAATAACAAACAAAAATGTGAATAACTAAATTAGAAGAAAAATGGTGCGACCCGGCGCAGTAAAACATCATGGTAAAGGTAGCATTTTGGATTTCCCCTCAAATGGAGGACCTTTAGCTCAACGTGATTAGCTCATGCGCACGAGATAGCAATGCGTAAATAAATAAAGCAATAACAAGCGAAAAGTAAATAACGGAATAATAAAAGAGATGCGACCAAGGCCAACATCTATATGGGACATCGTATGCCCGATTGAACGTATTTCACATTCAATCAAGTATACCTCATCCGTCGCGATAAAACATCGTGGTAAAGGTAGCCTTTAGGCATTTTCCTCGAATAGAGGACCTTTAATCCATCATGATTAGCCCATGCACACTAAATTAACACTAAATAAGTAAATAAAATGATAACATGCGAAAAGTAAATAACATAAGAATAAAAGTGATGCGACCAAGGCCGACATCTATATGGGACTTCGTATGCCTGACTGAACATATTTCACATTCAATCAAACATACTTCGTCCAGCGCGGCAAACCACCGTGGTAATGGTAGCCCTTAGGCTTTTCCCTCAAATGGAGGACCTTTAATCCATCGTGATTAGCTCATACGCACTAAATTAACACTAAATATATAAATAAAGTGATAACGTGCGGAAAGTAAATAACATGAGAATAAAAGAGATGCGACCAAGGCCGACATCTATATGGGATTTCATATGCATGACTGAACATATTTCACATTCAATCAAACATACTTCGTCCAGCGCGGCAAAACGTCATGGTAAAGGTAGCCTTTAGGCATTTCCCTCAAATAGAGGACCTTTAATCCATCATGATTAGCCCATGTGCACTAAATTAACAATACATAAATAAATAAAGCAATAACACACGGAAAATAAATAAAGGAATAATAGAAGGCACGGCAAAATATTGTGGTAAAGGTAGCCTTTTAGGCTTTTTCTCCCTCAAATAGAGGACCTTTAAACCGACGTAATTAGCCCATGCGCATCAAGTAACAATGCATAGAAAATGAATAGCGGAACAATAAACATATATTTAAATCACAAAATGAAACACGTGCTTGAAAGTTTCTCAAGTAGTACGTGGAGTTGTATCCCAAGTACAGATCGCACTACCGTCCATTCGGATTTGGCTACGGAATTTACGTCTGGGTTTCCATCCGATATACCGCAAGAGATAGCCCGCAATTATTAACCCAATGTAAATAAAAATGGACGTGAAATATAATTATGTATGTGAGGGATAATAATAAATAACCGAAAAGATAAGTAAATAACAAATGGTGCCCTCAGGTCTTACCTTTTAAGTCGCTTCTCGGGAGTGCGTTGGGACGTCGCCGGAAGGGTTAACACTTCACTATTTTTGGTTTGCCGCTGTTTTGGACTGCCGTTTCTGTTGTTTTCTTCGCTTGTTTTTCTTCTAATTTCTCACTGTTTTGGACTGTAGTTTATGGGGGTTATTGTGGTCGGTTTTATATCGGTTTAGGGGGAGTTTTAGAAACTGTTTGGGGGGCCGATTCGATACTGTTTTGGTTTTATTTTGGGACTATTTTGGGAGTGTGTTTTGGGTTGTCTAGCTCACGGTTTTTGCTGCTTCGTTGATCGTGGAAGCTGTGTATTTTTTAAAGGGGCAGTTTGTGATCGGTGTGTCATCGTGTATTGGTTGTTTGTGGCTAGAGTGAGTGATCTATGTGAGGGACTGTGAAGCTTTAGGGTTAGGGCTTATTTGCGATGGTGGCTCACGACTTGGGGAGCTGTGTCAGTTAGTGCGTTAATAGTGTGTTTGTCGGTCTGATTATATGTGTTGTGCGTGTTCTGGCATAAGCTGGACATGTGGTCCGCTTGTGGTGAGTAAGAGAGAAGGTAGGGTGCAGGTCAGTATGCGATGCCGAGATTCAATCAGAGTGAGAGGAGCCGTGAGGGTTCATGGTCTACGTGAAGTGTTATTGCCGTGAGAGAGAACAGTGGGTTCGTGAAGGGTAGAGAGAGAATGGGCTAGGGTTTATCGTTTGTTTGGTGTTGAGAGACGATAGATGAAGAGAGAGATCGTGAGCTTTAGGGTTTTTTTGTGTGAGGAGCCAGGGAAGAGAGAAGGTGTTTAGGGTTATTTGCTTTGTGAATTTTTGTGTGAGCCGTGAGGAGTGAGCAGCCGTGAATTATAGCCAAGAGCCCCATAGGGTTTGGTTTATGTCCATTTTTTATAATAGTGTATCTTAGGGTTTCCTTGTTTGTGCATGGTTTAAAAAAGGAAAAAATCAATCAATCAAGGGATGTGTTTATTTAAGGGAAGAATATTTGTATTTTTGGTGAGGTAATTTCTTTAATTTGGTATGTGATTTATTTAAATTAGAAAGGGGATTTGATTTAATTTAGGAATGAGATTTATTTTGATTTGATTGGTTTTAATTTAATTTGTGACATGTGTTAAATATGATTTAATTATTTTTGGATTGGGCTTTGGGCGAAATGGGCTTTGGATGGGTTGCGAGGGCTTTGGGCCGAGGCTAAAATTTTAAAACAGAGATTAATCGGGCGAATCCGAGGCTAATCAAAAGAATTGAATTTTGATAATGTATTAATTTTTTTTAAAAATTTTCCCTTCCGACGTCTGTTTCCCGCGACTTCCGCAACTTATCGGGTAGTGCCTCCATACGAGGCTCATCATCGGGCTTCATGCAAAATACAGTGTCTACACTACTTATGTGGTGCTAGGTTCCCGCGAAGTAGGTTTTATGTTACAGCTAGTTTCCCTTGATTATGGGGTGTTATTTCCTGCTAAGTATGTCACACGCCCCAAGTTACGATATTGTCGATGTTTTTCATGACTTTTAACATATATAAATATACGTTGGGGCGACGGTCGAATCCTGATACATATGGCGATAGAGAGGAGATGTCCCAATATTGATTGTTGCATATGTAATCATTCAAGTTTGATAGTTTTTCATGATTTACAGTTTCAGATCACGTTTATAATTTTAGCTCGTGTTATCGGTTTACAAGTTCACGATTATAATTACGATTCATGTTTACAACTTTCGATCTATGTTACAGTTCTCAGTTCATGTTATGGTTACTGTTCTTGATTATTGTTTAAGTCTTCATATTACAGTTTACAGTTACAGCTTCAAATCATGTTTACAGTTTCTAAATCAAGAGTACAATTCTTAGTTAAGTTTACAGTTTACAAGACATGTTGTCAATTTACAAGTCATGTTTAAGGATTATAGTCATGTTTGTAGTTTCAGACCATGATTTAGTTTAGAGTTTATAGTTTACATGTCATGTGTACAGTTTAAAGTCATGTTTATCAATATATTTTACAGTTACAGTTCATGTTGCAGAATGCAAGTCATGTTTACAGTTCACTGACATATTTACAGTGCACAGTTTCCAATTCATGTTTATAGCTTGTAATTCCACATTTATGGTTGTAGTTATGAACTTTTAGTCATCTTCACAACTTCCAGATAACATAATATGATTTACGGTATATGTTTCAACAATTAAGATTTACATTTCAGAAGCTCACATGTCAGGTTTCATGATTTACGTAGCAAATTCATTTGTGCATGTTATGTTAACTTACGTTTAACTTTTCATTATTCACTCACTAGGTCATTTATATGACTTAGTCTTCTACTTTCTGTTTTATGTTGCAGGATTTCAAACATACGGAGGACAAACTTTGGAAAATATGGATAACAGCTACAGTCATTAGGAACACAGGGCACGAGTCCACACGTATATATATTTGTCACGATAGGCCACAAGGCCAAATGATGTGTACGTGTATAGATTATGTTGTATTAAGCATGTTGTTTGAGTTAGTGCTTGGAGCGTCAATTCGAATAATATGTTGTACATTATATTTTATTATTTATTAATAAAATAACTAAAATTTCTTTTCAACCCTGTTAATGGTAATGTCATTATGCATATTAGATTGATATATAATTATGCTAAGAATGACGTCGATCTTAGAATAGTCATGTAGTAATACTGGATATTGGGTGGTCCAACATTGGGAAATTATTACTATTATAAACTATTCTTAAACTAAAATATTCCTAGTTGTTGGTTTTGGAAAATGATCAAATTCTTATGACCTAGAAGACTAGCACATGTCGTATATTGGAATTGGAGTTCCAATGGTTTAACTCGATGTACCATGAACAATAGAAGCTTGTATAGACATGTACCTAGAAGGTGTAGTGTGTGAGCTTGAATATGAGAGTGTATGATAAATAAGGTTTTATAAACTCTCTATTTTTGCCTTATTAGAAAATGTATGAAAGTTCAAGATCTTAGCAAAAACTAATTTGTGGCTCAATATATAGTGAATGTGTAAACTGTCCCAACTGTTCTGTCTGAGACCGGTATATCGGTTTGCAAAGGTCGGTATGTCGGTCTGCCAAAGTATAACGGTCATAGTACCGTTGAAGATTCAAGTATTATACGGGATTACTGACCGGCATGGAGGCTGGTATGTCGGTGCGTTTATCGGTATGGGGATCGGTATGGATCATGTCGACTTCCGAGAGCATGTAAGATATTAAGGTTGACTGGTATGCTCTATGTCGGTTCCAGTAACTGTGCAAACTCTAGAGTGATCGGTATGGGTGACCGATATGGAGTAGCTCGGTTCCAGAGGCGATGCAAAGCTTGCTCAAAACAGAGCAGTGACACAGATATGCCGGTGTAGGAGACCGATATGCCGATCTCAGTGCCAAAATGCAGGTTATGAAGGTTTACAATATTTTGCACATGACTCTAATGCATCTAAATGAATTTGCATATGTCCTATGAGCTTAGAGATTTAATTTAACAACTCACTTATAAAGAGAGCTCTAAGTTAAGACTACATAAGATATTCTTCATTTATCACTTGAGTCTTCACATTCATTGCTCTTCATCACCACTGTACTTCGACATCTTTTTGTAATGTCCGCTAATGCGTGTTGAAGACTTCTAATATTGCATCATCAAAATGCATCTTGAGAATATGTCGCTAATAGGAATGAAGCTGAAGAAACCAAATTGTGGAGATTTTGTAATTAAAATGCTTAATGCATTGTTTCATGGGGTCACGAATAGAACATCAATTGGATTGAAGCTTAGGAGTTGACAGGTGCACCGTAGATCACTAATTAAATGATTTCATGTTTGATAATTGTTGCAACCAGATATATTTATTGATTTCATTGAATAAAACAATTGACAAGTAGGTGAATAAAAGATGGATACAGGGAACTTTTATCAAATAAGGAGAGTTCAAAATCATAAAGAATTAATGAGAGGATGAATGAAGAACTTAGTAGGGGCTTTAAAATTTAGTAAATATAGATTTGACTAGCAATCACATAGTTATTAGAGGCATTAGTGGTAGATAATGACACAACTAATGCATCAATATGTAGAGTTTGATGAGCTTATAAGTTAATTTATACTCTTAATGTAATATTTTTAAATTGATTTATACTATCAATCAATATTTTCTATTAAACGATATATGAGTGTATTTTTGGGCCACCCCTAACTAATAAAAAAAATAGAATTTAATTAAAAATTTACTTAGTTTATGTGTATATAACGTTTGCCCCCCTTATATTTTATATAATTTTATTATATTCAACACAAATTTAGACTTTTTAATTATGGGTCCTATTGTTGGCTTCTTCAATTTTATATATTTAAGTTCTAGCATAATTAATTTTTTATTTTCTTAATTTTGAGCCGTCAAACCAAAATCTTCCTTCCGCCACTGGTGTTATGAGTAGAAAAATGTGAAAAGTTGAAAAAAGGTTAGATATTATATATCTTTTTAGCTTAATTTATACTAAAAAAATTGTTCAATAATTAATAATTTTGGAAAACAAAAAGCTTCGAAGAGTCAGAAAAATAAAATATTAGAGGTGGAAGAATTTGAAGAGTTAAACATTAATAACCTATTTTAATTATTGATAGTCATTTTAAATATTAATAACTCATATGCTAACGTGGATAGTCTCAAAACTGAGGACACCTACTTGGATAGTTTAAGAAGAAAGTTATTTCTCCATTTTTATATATTAAATAGATATAATTTTTTTTAGGTATGGTTTATAAATCTTATCCCATTTAATTCTAGTAATTAAGATTTTATTAAGTCAATATGATCGATTACATTCAGTTAAATTTAGAGATAATAATCAATTAGGATGAGTTGGGATTTGCTAATGTTGGTCCCTCTCGAATTTTGAACTGAACAATTCGAGATTCCAAATATTGAATTTGATATTTTAACGTAAAATATCGGAAAAAAATCCCAAATCTTGTACCAGAAAGTACAAATCCCAAATTTCAATAAAGATTCGAAATTTTATATCATTCCTAATTAAGTTTTTTCAGCTTAATGTTGGAAATTCTTTAAATATTCATTAAGGATATATATGTTTTTTGGATGCAATTGGTGCATGAGAGGGGTACAACCCTTTGGAGAATTGCACCCCACCCCAAAAGGTACCCCATTGGCACCCTCCCATGCCTTTATAAAGGAGGCTCTATGTCCAATTAAGATATACAAAAGACAATCCGAATTTAAGAGTCAAGTTTTTCCATTTGTTTTGAGAGAGAGATCCACCATATTCCAAGTTCAAATACTTGTTAAGGAGTGCTCCTTGAACAAGAAGCAACCAAGTTATCCGGGGAGAATATTGGCCAATTCGAATCTGTGAAGCACCAGAGACGGAGGCTAATAAGTTCTTAAGGACAGAGTATTATCTCGACTTGGATTCATCAGGTTTTTCTGGTTTCTATGTTTTAGGGTATTGCATGTTGTTTTTCTGGTTTTGTCCTTTGATTTGGTTGAACCATGTTGATTTGTTGTTTAATGACACTATTTGGACAACAATCTTAAGAACTTATTACACTAGTGTTGTTAGATAGTAATTCGCATGCTAGGTTAGAAATTTTCTGGAAAAATACGAAATGTGCATGAAAAATCCGTAGGGCGTTCGAACGCCCGACGAACGCGAAGGCTTAAATCTGAAATTTCGTAAGAACGTTCGAACGCGTCTTCAAACGCAACTCGAATGCAAGCCTTCTGCCTAAGAACGTTCGAACGTGTACTAAACGCAACTCGAACGCAAACTCTCTGGAATCATTCCGTTCGAACGCGTTTTCAAACGCTATACGAACGTGAACTCTCTGGAATCATTCCGTTCGAACGCGTTATCAAATGCTACTCGAACGTGAACTCTCTGGAAACACTTCGTTCGAACGCGTTGTCAAACATAACACGAACGCACACACACTGGACAGTCTCGTTCGAACGTAGATACGAACGCGACACTAACGAAATTGTCCTGTAATTATTATAAACTGCAAACTTAGATTGATATTAACTTAATAAATCATATATTGTAACACATTAATCTTGGTAGTATAGATTTAAGTTATTATTAGGTTGTTCAATTATCACAAGCATACACATGGTGATAAAGTTGAAATTGATTGTGTGTTGCATACTTGGGTGAAAATTTAAAGTGTAATCATACACAATAAATTCCATCCAATCTTGATTGACACTTACACATATATCTACACATATCGTATATTATTTGTGCAATTGAAGAAGTGTAATTCTGGGTTTGAATTGCTAAAAGATCCTTTTGAAAAAGTGTTTAAAGAATATTATGTCAAAAAGGCGATAAGAGCCTAAGTGTTCAGGGACTTAAGTGGTTACTCCGGACCCCCCTCGTCCTCTGGGAATATTCGTTTATTCATTTTTCTAAAGAATCTTTAGTTAAAATTCAAGAACTTGTGTTTATTGGAACTACCGTCCAATAGAACAACAAGTGGTTACCTAGTATATCATTTTGAACAAGATCATACGTTGATCATTGTGCAATTTATCTTTTGTAGATTAATTGACCCCTATTGGATTTTCCAGTTACAAATGGCTAGCAGAAACATCACAGTACCGGTCTCTCATTGAGAAAAGCCGGAGAAATTTGGTGGGGCAAATTTCAAACAGTGGCAGAGCAAAATGCTGTGCTACCTGACAACTCTCCAGTTGGCTAAATTCCTCAAAGATCCTCCCGGTCCTGTGGAGGGTGAATCGGAAATGGCCAAGGAAGAGCGAGAACAGACATGGATGTCTGGAGACTTCTTATTGCAAGAACTACCTTTTGGGTGGTCTTGACAATACCCTGTATAATGTGTACCAAGGCATGACTTCTGCGAAGATTCTCTGGGAATCTCTCGAGAAAGAAGTACAAAACCGAGGATGCCGGACAAAAGAAATTTGTCGTGGGTAGGTTTATGGACTACAAAATGGTAGATTCAAGGACGGTGATGTCTCAATTGGGAGAACTGTAGTTGATCATTCATGAAATACTGGATGAGGGAATGAAACTCTGTGAGACGTTTCAAGTTGCCGCCATAATTGAAAAGTTGCCTCCATCATGGAAGGACTTCAGGAGCTATCTAAAACACAAAAAGAAGCATATGAGCCTTGAAGACCTCGGTGTTCGATTGAGAATCGAGGAGGACAACAGGTTGTCCGAGAAGGCCAGCTACAAGACTATGGAGTCTAAGGCCAACATCATTGAGGGTGTAAAGGGTAGCAAGAAGAGAAAGAACAGTGGAGCTGATTCTTTGAATAATAAATTCAAGGGGAAATGCTACAACTGTGGAAAGAGCTGTCATATGTCAAAGGACTGCAGAAACAATAAGTCTCAGGACAAGGGCAAGAAAAAAAAATGAGGCCCATGTCACTGAAGGAGAGCAGCTGACTGATGAGATCTCTGAGATGGAACTATCAGCAGTGGTAACCGAAGCCAACATAGTTGGGAATCCGAGAGAATGGTGGGTAGACACTGGGGCTACTCGTCATATCTGTGCAGATAACAAGATGTTTTCCTTGTATCAGAAGGTCGATGGCGGCGATCATCTGACAATGGGAAACTCGTCTACCTCTCAGGTGGTTGGACAAGGCACAGTGGTTCTGAAGATGACATCTGGAAATGAGCTAACATTGAAGAATGTACTGCATGTTCCAGATATTTGGAAGAACTTAGTCTCAGGATCTCTCCTTAGTAAGGCTGGTTTTAAGCTTGTATTTGTTTCTGATAAGTTTGTAATGACAAAGAATGATATGTATGTAGGAAAAAGTTACATAACTGAAGGCCTTTTCAAACTAAATATAATGACTGTCAATCGTGTTATTAATAAAGCTAGTACTTCTGCTTATATTATTGAGTCACAAAATGTATGGCATGGGAGGTTAGGACATGTTAATTATGATACCATGCATAAATTAATTAACATAGACCTTATACCTAAATTTGCAATTGATAGCCAACATAAGTGTGAGGCATGCGTTGAAGCAAAAATGCATAGAACATCATTTCATTATGTGGAACGCAATTATGAACCTTTAGAACTTGTACACACTGACGTGTGTGACATGAATATTGTGCAAACAAAAGGCGGTAAAAAGTACTTTGTCACTTTTATCGATGACAGCACAAGATTCTGCTATGTGTACTTGCTGAGGAGCAAAGTTGAAGCTATTGAGAGCTTCGTACACTATAAGAACGAAGTTGAAAATCAACTTGGCAAGAAAATCAAAAGAATCAGGAGTGATAGAGGTGGTGAATACGTTTCACCATTCGGTGAATATTGTTCTGTGCACGGAATTATTCATGAAACCATTGCTCCTTATTCTCCTCAACAGAACGAAATTACGGAGCGTAAAAATCGAATGTTGAAGGAAATGATGAACGCCATGTTGACGAGTTCGGGTTTACCCCAGAACTTGTGGGGGGAAGCCTTGCTTTCCGCGAACTACGTTCTAAACAAGCTTCCTCATAGAATATTGGACAAGACACCATATGAGTTGTGGAAAGGTTTCGTACCTTCCTACAAATACCTAAAAGTGTGGGGGTGTCTTGCCAAAGTAATGGTTCCTAAACCTAAGAAGGTTAGAATAGGACCCAAAACTGTTGACTGTATATTCATTGGATATGCTCGTAACAGTAGTGCGTATCGATTCTTGGTACACAAGTCTGAGATTCTTGACATCAATCCGAATATGATAATTGAGTCAAGGAATGCGACATTTTTTGAAGAGACGTTTCCTTGTAAGAAAAGACAAAGAACAGAGTCTCTCAAAAGAACAATTGATACTGTCAAGGACAGTGATCAGGTTGACCAAGAATCAGATCATCGTGCAAATGTTGAGACAATCGAGCCTAGACGTGGCAAAAGAGCTAGAACGTCTAAGTCGTTTGGTCCCGATTTTCTGACATACTTGTTAGAAAATGAGCCTCAAAGCTATAAAGAAGCTGTGTCTTCTCCGGAGGAACCTCTGTGGAAAGAGAATATTAACAGTGAGATTGATTCAATCCTACAGAACCATACTTGGGAGTTGGTTGATCTTCCTCCAGGTTGTAAGCCGTTGGGCTACAAATGGATATTCAAACGGAAGATGAAAACGGATGGATCAATAGATAAGTATAAGGCAAGACTTGTCATAAAATGTTATAGACAAAAGGAAGGCCTTGATTACTTTGACACATATTCACCAGTGACTCGTATCACATCGATAAGAATTCTTATAGCCATAGCAGCTATATTTGGTCTTGAAATACATCAAATGGATGTAAAGACGACATTCTTGAATGGTGAATTGGATGAAGAGATTTACATGGAGCAACCAGAAGGGTTTAGTGTTCCTAAACAAGAACAGAAGGTGTGCAAACTTGTAAAATCCTTGTACGGATTAAAACAAGCACCTAAACAATGACATGAGAAATTTGACAAAGAAATGTTGTCAAATGGGTTCAAAACCAATGAGTGTGATAAGTGTGTGTACACCAAATCAACTAAAAAAAGATATGTCATTGTGTGTCTCTATGTAGACGATATGCTGATAATTGGTAGTAATCATGAAAAGATTTAGTATACCAAAAACATGTTATCCAGCAGATTTGACATGAAAGATATGGGAATAGCTGATGTAATCATAGGAATTAAGATTTCTAGGACATCAGACGGATATATATTATCTCAGACTCATTATATTGAGAAGATACTTGATAAATATATCAAAGAGGATCTAAATGTGGCTAGAACCCCTGTAGACATAACTCTTCATCTATCAAAGAATACTGGTTCAAGCGTATCACAATTAGAGTATTCGAGAATCATCGGAAGTCTGATGTATCTCACGAATTGCACACGACCAGATATTGCTCAAGCTGTGAACCTGTTTAGTAGATATACGAGCAATCCAGGACATAACAACTGGAAAGCCATTGTAAGAGTTTTGAGGTATCTGAGAGAAACTTCAAAATATGGACTACATTACGAGAGATATCATGTTGTATTAGAGGGATACAGTGATGTTAACTGGATATTTGATACGGTGGATTCCAAATCTACGAGTGGATTTGTTTTCACACTTGGTAATGCAGCCGTGTCATGGAAATCCTCGAGGCAAACATGTATTGCTCGGTCTACTATGGAATCAGAGTTCATAGCGTTAGATAAAATAGCGAAAGAAGCAGAATGGCTTAGAAACTTCATAGAGGATATTCCTAGTTAGCCCAAATCGGTGCCAGCGATTAGCATACATTGTGATAGCCAATCGGCTATTGGGAGAGCCCAAAATACAATATATAATGGTAAGTCTCGACACATACGGCTGAGATATAATACCATACGTCAACTGCTATCAAGTGGCATAATAACGATCGATTATGTCAAGTCGAAGGAAAACCTATCAGATCCACTAACTAAAGGTTTACCTCGAGAGAAAGTTGAGAAGTCATCGAGGGGAATGGGCTTGAAGCCTATAAATTAAGAATTGTCACTCTGGAAACCCAACTTAGCTGACTGGAGATCCCAAGATCTAGGTTCAAAAGGGACAACTGAAACTTTGTGCAATTCAAAACAAGCACTGAAGAGTTTTGTACTATTTCCCATTCCGATAATGACGATGTTGTTGGACAATTATGACCCATAGCATCACTATTTGTACAGAACATGGTGTTGTTGTATAAATTAACTATGTGACAAAGGAAATTGCTCTTTTATCATTTGTAATTAGATTACCGGGATATATAAATGATAAAAGTCCATATGATTAGTTCCGGATTGATAAGATATGAGACAGTATCAATCCATGAAGGTTTAATCATTAAAACATCCATAGTCGGAGTATTATCGAGATTGGACATCGATAATGCGGAATAGACTAGTATTGCACTTGTGCGTGTTATGGGAGCATAACTGTATAGTTCTCATATATTTAAGTATTGGATACTTATGCAAGTGTAATAGGAGGTTGTGTTTACCGATAGTACGGAAACAGCTTCGCTCTGGATAGACCCCTCAGAATTCCATTGGTAGTATGACTATGTGTCTATGGAAGTCCGAATCAGGGTAGGTGTATTTGGTCTTAACCTGAGACTTGCACCGCTAATACTTGCGACAATCAATATACTTTGGTTTTGGTCGTCCAGGGCTTTAACCGGTTCTGTGTACGCCTCTTCTGGGTATATTGAGAATCGTAGTGTATTGGGTGTGATGTCAAGATGGAAATATTACTCCAGTCATAGTGGAGATGATGATCACGTAGGATACGAAACTAGTGCTCTTATATGCTGCAGCTATCGGGATATTATGACTAGGTCATGTTTATCCGGTTATAGAGACTAGTTACCAGAGATCCGATATGTGCTTCGTACGGGGCAGACACAATTACAGTCCCAGGACTAGCACGTGACATCTGATACTGGATCGAAATACGCAGTACTACGTATACTACGCCTGATATAGATTACATATTCCTTTAAGAATATTTCTGGAGAATTGGGTAGGCACGGTGCTTTGCTAGAAGCCAACCATGTCTTGTAAACCGGTAAAAACGCAGTACTAGGTACGTACGTGTTCGGATAGTCTGATGACCGAATTTACTGCCAACATATCTGGGGATCTCATGGGTCGCTTTCTGAAGATTCACCGATGACGTATGACTCGCACATTATTAATCTGGGATTAATTAAAAGAGAGAGAAAATTAATCTAGGATTAATTACAGAGATATTTTATCTGGGATAAAATATTATTTAAAGAGAGAGAAAGATTAATTTGGAATTAATCGATAAAATAATATATTCGATATATTAAACGAAATTAGATTTCGACGCGGAATTAAAATTAGATTTTAATTCGGGCGAACGAGTTAATTTTGAATTAATTCGCTAGCGACGTGAATAGTAATTTTGCTAGGCATAATTATTTAATTAAATTTGATTTAATTACGTCGCAACGGAAAATTCGTTAATTCGGAATTAGCGAACCCGAGCCCGGGAGTGTTTGCGGGCCCACTCGCATTTCGAATCAAGTGGGGGCCCATAAGTCACATCATGCATCACATCATTAGTCATTCATGTGATGTGAGTCTTGTCACATTTTTGGTGATTGACAACTTGTCAATTTTTGATTGATGTGAGTTGATGGAAGGCTTTAATGCCTTGTACCAATTTTTGGAAAATGGTAAATGGTATTTGATTTTTTGAAAATCAAATACACAACACAATTCTTTTCTTCTCTCTCTCTTAAGAACCGAAACTCTCTCCCTCTCAAATGATTTGGCTTGGCCGAAACTCACCAAGGGAAAATGTGAAAGTTTGTTGCAAATTTTCAAGGTGCTAGCACACTAAAGAGGTCATACAAAGGTGATAGGGAAACCCATTCATGAGCATGGATGTCATTCTCAAAGCTTGGAGCTTGAAGATCATCCATGGAGCACAAAGAGGAGCTTGGCCGAATACTAAATGAGGAAAAGCTTGAAGAAATTTTTTTTTGTGTTCAACGCATCGCAAATCCGTTCATTGTAAGTATGATTCCGCCATACTTCTTTATTGTATTCACATTATTTTTCATTACTTGAATGATCTTGGGACTATAGTAGAAACTCAACAATGGTATCAAGAGCATTATTTAAACATGTAATTGGATTTAGGGTAAAATTGGGTAAAATTGATTTGAGCATGTTTGGATGAAATTGATTGTTTGAGTATGTTTGAATGATGATAACTTAGAGTTATTTGTGATCAATTTGATGAAAATTGAATTGGATCAAATTTTTCCCAAATTATTGGCTTGGCCGAAAGTTGTGTGCCCTAAATGTCATGGTGATTTTTGTTTTTTGAATCATTGGATGAGTTTGAATGACTTGGGAAATGTAGATTTATGATTTAATTGGATTAAAATCGAAATCAGACAAAAACCCTAAAATGCTGTGACTTATAAGCATGGAAATGGGATTGATTTTTCTTCAATTGTGTAGGACATGAATTGATAATTAATAAGCATAATTAATTGTGTAAATTGGTGTTTTGGAAATATTAATTTGACTAATTAATTATGGCTTATACACTTTAGTTAATTAAATTGTGAAATTTGGAATTTTGTAATTTAATTAGTTGGGCTAAATTTGGAATTGGGCTAATAAAGTTGTATTTGGGCTTAATGGACTTGGTTGGGCCAAGTTTGGTTTAAGCTAATTGGTTGGATCCAATTGGGCCCAAAACCATATCTATAAAGTTAAAATATAACAAAATGGGCCTTTAATATTTTAATTGGGCCTAAATTGATTTTGGCAAAAGGGTGATTCCTTATTGGGCTTTGGTTGCCAAAGTCCATGCCTTATAAATTAATTGAAAGCCCATTGGACTTTAATTAAATTGACATTGGATGTTAATTGGGCTTTGAGACCCATTAAGATTAGATTTAGAATCTAAGTCGCAAAGGCTCATTAATAAAGTGTAATTATTTAATTTGGACTTAAATAAAAAATTAGTATTAAATACAAATTAAATTGGATTTAATATTGTAGTTTAATATAATTTGAGAATTCGAACTTTGAGTACTTATTCTTAAAACGAGTTTGACTCACGCAAATCAAATCGTTGTTTGAACATTGGATGGTCATTAATTTCAGATTAATTAATTGGATTATATTGATTGATAACATGCTTTGTGTGAATACATGGATGTGATGTATGAATAATGTATATCAGATGGATATTAGATGGGTGAGGGCAATTTTGGAAATTGTTGTAATAAATTTAGAATTTATTAAATTGGACCTGCGTGTCCAGCCTATTACCTCTTGATTCTTTGTATTTCTCTTCTCACCTATTCCCCTCAATGTAAATGAGGTTTCTTTAGAAGTGTTATGTAATTGGGTAGAAGTAAGATTTGTGCTAGCGAGAGAGAGGAAAGAGAGAGATTTGTTCTAGGAACAAGTGTTTTAAATATCCATTCGCATATCATTATTAAATTTATTTACGCGCCTTATTATGTTTTTAGAATGCATATTTAATGGTGTATGATGAGACCTTAACAAAGATAATTAATTGGTTGCCAATTACGCGAAAAACCCTCAACATATATTAAGTGTTTTTCCTTCCATTGAATGATTCATTCTCAAGATCCAAGATTGACATTGGTTTGTTGGCAAAAGTCAAGACCTTTGTCCATCGCGGATGTGTTTGAATCATGAAGGCTTTGTTCCATATCGCATGTCTTGTCCAAGTTGTGATTTGTTGGCCAAAGTCAAGATCACTTCTTGTCCATCGACATCGATTACGAAGCTTTCCAAGGTCAATGGGTCCCGCTTAACTGGAATCATTAAGTTTGTTGTGGCAAAGCCAAAGCTTAATTGATTCAGAGGAAAAAGGTTAGGGAATATATTGGATATATTGGTATATATAAGATATATGTTTCGGACTTGGATGTCCACCTACTGGATCTAGGAATTGGATGAGATCCAATTGATCTTAGAGATCTACCTAGTTAAATATCATACAGCTTGTTAGCCAAAGTCAAGGTTGTGTGTTATTTAACGGGATCCTAGCCCACTAGGAAACAAGGTTTCCCGAGTACTCAACAGAGGGTTAAAGGCTCGCCGAAAAATAGTGGGAGGCAAGTATTAAATTTGCAATTTCGTTTAGATACTTGCCAATACACGCTCATTTCATTTTTCGTCAATAATTAATATATATATTAGTTGGACTAATATTTAATCGTTGTTTTAATTAAACAGTTGGACTGTATTCAAACTACTTCAATAATAGTTGATTATATAATTGGATTATAGTAATCAATATATTTGAATTTAACCAATCAAATTATAGTTGATTATATAGTTAGACTATAGTAATCATTATATTCAATAGTACCCGAAATCGTTGATTGAATAGTTGGACTATAGCAATCAAGATAACTGAAAGATTAGCGTTTAAAACATAAACCTGGGTAAGATGTCTTTAAACGACTTTAATTTTCAGATTGAGAATAAAACCTCAGGATAGTCCTAGGAACTAAGAAGTTATTCTATTTGATAGAGCAACCTCTTGGGCCTAAGCCCGGAGTTGAGCAAATAGTAGAACATGATCTTTGGAAGATTCATGTGATGATAACTTTAGTGCTCAATCCATTATGCTTACCACAATGACACTTTAATTCCGTCATCAAAATTAAGGATTAGATCATTGTACCTTGATGATGAAATTAAAGATCTTCATAGATCTATTTTAGATCTTAGAAGTACAAATTGCATAAGAAGCTCTTTCGCTCGTGTATATCAGATGGTACATCTGTCGAGCACTAGGTGTCGCAGATGATTGCTGACATCGATCAGCTAGGTTAGCTGGGCATTACCTACGTGGCCGAGACTACCAAAGATTTGATCTTACAGTCTCTACCTGATAGTTGGGGCAAGTTCATTGTGAACCAAGAGAAAATTCTTGGAGAATTGATGGCAAAGTTCTAAGAGGCAGAGCTAGAGCTTCTAAAAGGAGCAAAGGAAAAATCATCACAGTCTTCTAGGAAGACAAAGGACATATCCCAAGATGTCTGCCTAAACTGTGGCAAACGGGGTCACTGGAAGCGTGACTGCCGTATGGACAAGGCAGACATGAAGGAAGTGAAGGCGGGGCAAGGCTCCGGCTTCAAGTATGTTTGTCATAAACATGTTCGCTATTAGTTTCAAAATTGGATTTTGATACTAGATGTGGTACATAATATATGTACTGATGTGCAGAATCTGCTGATTAGCAGGAGACTGACTTCAGTTGAGATTGATCTACGAATCGGAAACGGGACGAGAGTCACTGTTTTAACCGTAGAAACCTAACTACCCTTTGGGTGTGTACTTAAATTAGGAAACTGTTATAATGTACCTAGTTTGACTAGAAATATTATCTTTATATCAGAGTATAACTCGTTGCGGGTATACCTTTATATTCTAGAACACTAAAGTGTTTTATTTTATAAAGATGATATTGAGATAAACACATTAGATGTGAATAATAGTATTTATATTTTGAATATAAATAAATCTCAAACGTATAACATGACAAACAAATAGCTCAAACTGAATTTATCAGATGAGACTTATTTGTGGCATTGTTGTCTGGGACACATTAAACAAGACTCGTATATCCACACTTTTGAAGAGTGGATACTATGACAGATTTGATCCTATTCAAATGATGTCTACGAATCTAGTTTATTAGGCAAAGTGCCTAAAACACATTTTACTTGGTAAAAGTGTAAGTGCCACCGATTTGTTAGCCCTCGTTCATTGTGACGTAAGTGAGCCCATATCTAGCTAGGCTAGAGGTGGATATGAATACTTCGTAACCTTTACGGATGTGGCATCACGTTATGGTTGTGTTTCTTTTGAAACACGAATCAGAAACTTTTAGAGTTTCGACACGAAATAGACAGACAGATCGGCTAAAGTATTAAAACATCATGATTAGACCATGATGGAAAATACTTAAGAAATAAGTTTATTGAATATATGAAAGAGTATAGTATTCTTTCATGATGGACTCCTCCCGGAACACCTTAATTGAGCGGTGTGTCCGAACGGAGAAACCGAACCTTGTTGGACATAGTAAGGTTAATCATGAGTCGCTCTGAGCTACCATTTTCCTTCTAGGGATACGCATTAAACAGTGCAATACTTATTTTGAATAAGGTTCCATGAAAAATATGTTAGACAGATTTCATATTAGATATGAACAGGAAAGAAACCGGGTTTTCTCATTCCTGAAGATTTCGGAATGCTAGGCATATGTTTGGATGATACCAAACTAGAACCCAAATCGGATAAGTGCCTAATTTGTGGGTTTACCTAGGGTAACCATAGTATAATACTTATACAACTCACACGAGAACAATTTAATTATTGCTCGCCATGCGGTTTTCCTAAGAGGAATACCTATATGCAGTGGTAAGTGGGAGGAAAGTAAAATTCGATGAAAATCGGAGTAATACTGTTCCAGGAACCGAATCCTTAATGGAACACAAACAGTTCATTATGGATAAAATTGTACCATAATCTTCGAATACACAAGAACCGCGTAAGTCAGAGAGAGTCAGAAAACAACTTGGGAGGTATGGGTTTCTGATCTCACCTCGTAAAGATATCAATCTTATTGAGGAAGACAAACCAATTACGTATGAGGAAGTGATACAAGGTATCGACTCCCTATTATGAAAAAGTACCATGAAGTCCGAAATGGATTCCATGTATACCAACCAAGTTTAGACACTAGTTGATATACCGGAAAGCATTGTGCCTATTGGTGAGTCTTCAAGGAAGACATACATGGATGGCAACATAACAACATACAAAGCTAGGCTTGTAGCGAAAAGGTATCGTTATCAACATTGTGTCGAAAATGACTAAACCTTTTAACCGTTGCCATGGTTAAATCCATTTGGATAATGCTTGCTAATGCTGCATGTTTCATTTATGAAATATGGCAGCTGAATGTCAAAATCGCTTTCCTTAAACGGAAACCTTTTGGAGGATGTTTACAACATCCTGACGGTTTTGTCATACCAAAACAAGCAAAAAAGGTTTGTAAGTTAAATCAATCCATGTATGGATTGAAGCAAGTATTGCGTTCTTGGAACTATATCGTTTTGATGTAATCATAATGGTATATGATTTAATTCAAAATGAAGATGATTCTTGTGTATATAAGAAGGTTAGTAGGAGCGCACTGACAGTGATTGTCCTATAAAATGATGATATACCATTTCTTGGAAATGATATTCCCATAATACAATCGGTGAAAGCTTGGCTTTCATGAAAAATTCTCCGTAGAATTCTTGGGAGAGACAACCTTTATTCTAGGAATAAAGATCTACTGGGATAGATCTAAAAGTTGTTGGCACTCTCTGAGAACTCGTACATTGAAAGATGTACGCGACCTGATGTCTCATATACTTTGAGCATATGGAGTCACAATCAGGTCAATCCAAATGATAGTCATTGGATTGATGTTAAGAACATCCTTAAGTATCTTAGATGATCTAAGGATGATGTCTTATACTATGGAGAATGAGAACTTGAAGTGACTGGGTTCACTGTTGCAAGTTTTCTAACCGATAAAAATGACTATAAGTCATAATAAAGGTACTATATAGTTTGAATACTGGAACAGTGAGCTGGAAATCTTCCAAGCAAGATACTGCTGCCAAATAAACAACATAAGCGGAATATTGTTGCAGCTGAGGCAGCAATAGAAGCCATTTGGATCTTAATAAACCTAATTAGATTAGGAATAGTTCTGTTAGCAGCTGAGCAAGGCTACAACACATGCTAAAGAATTAATGGTCTCATCAACAATCCAAGTATATACTTCAACTATTCATCTGATTCGTTCGGATCATACATCGTGGCAATGTGATGATCGAATAAATCGCATCAGATGATGACTTTGCAAATCCGCTGACGAAAGTATTTTCTCAGCAGAAGTTTGAGCGAACCGTACATAGTTCAAGTGTAGGACACTTGAGTGATTGGCTATAGGCCAAGTGGGAGATTGTTGGACAATTATGACCCATAGCATCACTATTTGTACAGAACATGGTGTTGTTGTACAAATTAACTATGTGACAAAGGAAATTGCTCTTTTATCATTTGTAATTAGATTACCGGGATATATAAATGATAAAAGTCCATATGATTAGTTCCAGATTGATAAGATATGAGACAGTATCAATCCATGAAGGTTTAATCATTAAAACATCCATAGTCGGAGTATTATCGAGATTGGACATCGATAATGCGGAATAGACTAGTATTGCACTTATGCGTGTTATGGGAGCATAACGGCATAGTTCTCATATATTTAAGTATTGGATACTTATGCAAGTGTAATAGGAGGTTGTGTTTACCGATAGTACGGAAACATCTTTGCTCTGGATAGACCCCTCGGAATTCCATTGGTAGTATGACTATGTGTCTATGGAAGTCCGAATCGGGGTAGGTGTATTTGGTCTTAACCTGAGACTTACACCGCTAATACTTGCGACAATCAATATACTTTGGTTTTGGTCGTCCAGGGCTTTAACCGGTTCTGTGTATGCCTCTTCTGAGTATATTGAGAATCGTAGTGTATTTGGTGTGAGTCAAGATGGAAGTATCACTCCTGTCATAGTGGAGATGATGATCACGTAGGATACAAAACTGGTGCTCTTATATGCTGCAGCTATCGGGATATTATGACTAGGTCATGTTTATCCGATTATAGAGACTAGTTACCAGAGATCCGATATGTGCTTCGTACGGGGTAGACACAATTCCAGCCCCAGGCCTAGCACGTGACATTCGATACTGGATCGAAATACGCAATACTACGTATACTATGCCTGATATAGATTACATATTCTTTTAAGAATATTTCTGGAGAATTGGGTAGGCACTGTGCTTTGCTAGAAGCCAACCATGTCTTGTAAATCGGTAAAAACGTAGTACTAGGTACGTACGTGTTCGGATAGTCCGACGACCGGATTTACTGCCAACATATCCGGGGATCTCATGAGTCGCTTCCCGAAGATTCACCGATGACGTATGACTCGCACATTATTAATCTGGGATTAATTAAAATAGAGAGAAAATTAATATAGGATTAATTACGGAGATATTTTATCTGGGATAAAATATTATTTAAAGAGAGAGAACGATTAATTTGGAATTAATCGATAAAATAATATATTCGATATATTAAACGAAATTAGATTTCGACGCGGAATTAAAATTAGATTTTAATTCGGGCGAACGAGTTAATTTAGAATTAATTCGCTAGCGACGTGAATAGTAATTTTGCTAGGCATAATTATTTAATTAAATTTGATTTAATTACGTCGCAACAGAACATTCGTTAATTCAGAATTAGCGAACCCGAGCCCGAGAGTGTTTGCGGGCCCACTCGTATTTCGAATCAAGTGGGGCCCACAAGTCACATCATGCGTCACATCATTAGTCATTCATGTGATGAGAGTCTTGTCACATTTTTGGTGATTGACAACTTGTCAATTTTTGATTGATGTGAGTTGATGGAAGACTTTAATGCCTTGTACCAATTTTTGGAAAATGGTAAATGGTATTTGATTTTTTGAAAATCAAATACACAACACAATTCTTTTCTTCTCTCTCTCTTAATAACCGAAACTCTCTCCCTCTCAAATGTTTTGGCTTGGCCGAAACTCACCAAGGGAAAATGTGAAAGTTTGTTGCAAATTTTCAAGGTGCTAGCACACTAAAGAGGTCATACAAAGGTGATAGGGAAACCCATTCATGAGTATGAAATTCATTCTCAAAGCTTGGAGCTTAAAGATCATCCATGGAGCACAAAGAGGAGCTTGGCCGAATACTAAAGGAGGAAAAGCTTGAAGAATTTTTTTTTGTTTTCAACGCATCGTAAATCCGTTAATTGTAAGTATGATTCCGCCATACTTCTTTATTGTAGTCACATTATTTTTCATTGCTTGAATGATCTTGGGACTATAGTAGAAACCCAACAAATGAGTGATGTCTGTCATTGGTTAGGATAAGCTAAGGCTTTTAATGATCACTATATTAGGAGATGAGTCCTAATGGGGGTAAAGACAGATTACCTCTTCATAGTAGATCACATATTTAGAGTAAGAAGTGATGCCGCTTCTATGAGAACTTTTAAAGGCGGGTTACCCTAAAGTACTTGATGAATCCGAGACCGTTGTTCAGGGCCGAAATGAACACAACCGTAGAACGGGAAAATGATCGAAGTAAAGCTGTGTGTTGGCAGTTGTCTTGGTTTACACCAACGGCAGAACAGTTCAAGACTATGAGTCACTGGTTTGCCAAGTAAATCCGATTTTCATTCACTAGGAAAGGTTCAAGGCGAAAGCTACCTATTTCAATGCAGTTTTAGTTCATGGTAACTCTCTCAAGTGTCTACATGAATATTTGAAGAATTGTGGGGGATTGTTGGAAATTCTTTAAATATTCATTAAGGATATATATGTCTTTTGGATGCAATTGGTGCATGAGAGGGGTACAACCATTTGGAGGGTTGCACCCCACCCCAAAATGTACCCCATTAGCACCATTCCATGCCTTTATAAAGGAGGCTCTATGTCCAATTAAGATATACAAAAGACAATCCGAATTTAAGAGTCAAGTATTCCATTTGTTTTGAGAGAGAGTTCCACCATATTTCAAGTTCAAATACTTGTTAAGGAGTGCTCATTGAACAGGAAGCAACCAAGTTATCCTGTGAGAATATTGGCCAATTTGAATCCGTGAAGCACCAGAGACGGAGGCTGATAAGTTCTTAAGGACAAAGTATTATCTCGACTTGGATTCATCAGGTTTTTCTGGTTTCTATGTTTTAGGGTTTTGCATGTAGTTTTTCTGGTTTTGTCATTTGATTTGGTTGAAGCATGTTGATTTGTTGTTTAATGACACTATTTAGACAACACTTAATTTATTAATCTCGCTTTGTTATAATATAATTTTATAAATGATAATACATTTTTTTTTTGAAATCGTTGGAAACCCCACCGCTAAACTATTCGTTTCGGGCTTAAGCGGAGCAAGTAAAATCCACGGCTCTTACAAGAAACGTACTCTATGGATTCGAACATAGGATTTTAAGGTAATATCTTGAGCCCTACACCATCAATTCACGCCCTACAAGGGAAAGACGAGAATTTGCCCTCAAACATTTGACTAGATACTTTTCAAACAAAATTTTAACCGGTCATTCTTATTTGTTCGTATAAAAAAAATCAAAATCAAAATCAAATGAAAATAATGGGCCAAAACAAAATTTCCAAATTTCTCATCTCTCAGGGGATTGTAATTATGCGGGGGATGCTTGGCAAAAATTATATTGTGTTGTAATGAGCTATTGGTGTGGATGTGGATGGAAGATTTATCCGGCCACCCAGGCCATTGTCATCACTAGACATGCTTACAGTTCAATTAGATTGGAACTATATGGTTCGATTAAAGGTTGAACCGTAATTTTTTATAAATTTTTTGTTTAAAAGTGTTGTAAAATAATAAATATTAAAGATTTACTAAACCATTGATGATTGATGGGCAAATAGAAAATGTAAAGAAGGTGAATTTTTAAAGAATAAAGATTAAAAATAGAAAGATTAAAAATGTAAAGAAAATGAATATTTAAAAATAGAAAAATTAAAAATTTATTAATGGTTGAAACCGTAATTGTATCGATTTCAACCATACCAATCACCCAAATCGGCGATTGGTTTTTAAGCCAACCGTAATTGAATCCGACAGATCCAATTTAATTATAATTTACGATTATGATCATTAATTTAATTACGATTGATCAATAATTTAATTATGATTCGGCTAGGGTTTGAAACCTTAACAGGGTGCTGCCACTCTCAGTGACTATTGACAAGGGACGTGGAGATTAGGGATGGCAGTGGGTAGGGTATAGTGCGGGTTTTTCATTAACAAACCTGCACCCGCATATGTAAATAAATTACCAAACTCGCACCATACCCGTTGCGGGTTTTAATTTTCATTACCAAACCCACACCGCATATAAAAATAAATTACCAAACCCGCATTGGTACCCAACGGATTTTTTGCGGGTTTTTAAAATATTGAATTACTTTGTGTTCTTAATAATATAATTTATTTTTAATTGCTAGTTGTAGTTTTCACATTTGTTTTTCATTTGACATATACAACATGCAATGTATGTATATACAGTACATAGATAACAAAATGTATGAAAGACTCAGTACTATATGTTTATTTTTTCATATAAATATAATTAAAACTAGTTCTTCCCTTCATAATTATAATGATCTAAGTTAGCCAACTCAATCGACAATAAGCTAAAAAGTAATCACCAACCTTTGGTCATATTTTTTATGCTAAATGTAATGAAAGTGATGCTTACAAGGCTCAAGTGATGTAAGTGTAATGAAGAAGCATGAAAGCTACTGAAGTTGCAGCAAACAATAGCTTATTTTGCTCCTCTCCCGTTTCTGATCATGTGAACTTAATCCAAATTTTTGTATTATAATTTTATTAACAAGTGTGATTAAAAAAAAAACAATAATAGTCATGCAAAAAATCTTCAGTTGGCAGGTTGCGGGCTGCGGCTGAGTGAGAGTGTGGAACTGTGGATTAGTGTTTTAGGTTTAGGTTTTGTTAGTTGTTTTTATATGAATGTTTTTTTATATTGTCCTAAAAATATTAATTAATAAAAAATAATATTGCGGGTATGCGGATACCCGTATTTTTTTTCTTAAATACCAAACCCGCACCGCACCCGCAGCGGGTTCTGCTTTAAATTACCAAACCCGCACCACACCCACTAATATATTTACCAAATCCTACCCATTACGGGCGGATTTTTGCGAGTTTACGGATAAAATTGCCATCCCTAGACGGGAGATGTCCCCCACGATTTCCGCTGAGCATTGGCGCGTTGAACCTCATTCAAAAGGGTCGCGTGGATGCCACATTTTGTTTCTTTAAGAAAATAACTATTCAAATTTTTCGGAACAATCGAATGAGAAAAGAAAAAGACAGGCAACCCATTCCTTAAATCCCACCATACACGTGTCCAGCCACCGCCCATCCACACTCGTCGATGCCTGACCTCCATAACTAATCCACCTTTCCCATTTTCCACCAATCACAGCCCGATTAGTCAAATCTACTTTTTACTTATTTGGGATAATAAAAAAAAAAGTAAGACAAATAATTGTCGAATATGGTATAATAACAAAGAGATCTCTGATTTATAGTAAAACTACAATTATAGACAGTTTTATCGCACGTGCGTTCCTAAATATTGCAATTTGTTAATAAAAATATAAATTAAGTTTTTAACCTATATATTCTTCACAAATTTAACAAAATTACTCTGTGTATATAAGACAACGAATTTTTAGGAATTTGTTTGTGCACATTTCATCATTTTGATGGGTATGTTAGGGATTGTTTGTGCCATCTTTTAATATTGAATCTAATAATTTATACCTGTTGACATAAAATCTTGTCATAAAAAGGTTTAAGTCACAAAAACAAGTGCGGAGATTGAAAATGATCGATGTTGTAAGCACATCAATATTATTATAGGACGCAAGCTTTCGTAATTGAATTATTTTTGTTTCTCAAAGAAATATTTGGCTTTATTTTGCTTAAGTTTGTATTTGTTAAATTACGAATTATAGTAGTTAGTATTAGGAATATTTTGAATTTCCGATTAAGTTTTATAGATTTATATTAATTTTCACCAACAAAATTTTAATGGAATTTGATACAATAAGTACCTATAAGAAAAAATTACTAACTTTGTTCTTATTTGTAGGTTTTATGAACAATAGGGACCTAAATGTTATTAACACAAACACTTTAAACAATTATAAATTGTTTTCTTCTTCCTTTCAGTCCGGTTTGTAAATCTCTCCTTTCTGTCCTTTATCTAAACCATTTTGACCATTTTGGCCTTCACCTTCCCCATTATAACCGCTAGGATTTTATTTAATCGAACGCTTCCTCGTTTCTTCTGATCTAGTAGTTCACTTGATACCAAATTCTCACTTAATTCTCGTCAAATTTATTGAAATGATCGGTACGGGATTGCAGTTGACGTGCGGTCGCGGCGAGGATATTTACAATCCGGCGAAAGCGCGAAGAACACAGCATTTTTTGCAGAGAGCTAAGAGCGATGTGACATCGAGCCAATCGCCTGAAAAAAAATCGCGTGCGGCCGTTAGGGAGCCGGAGAACTGGACCGGTGCTGATGACAATCCCAAACCGGTGGCCGAGCCGGCTTTTGAACCGGCTATTCCGCAGTTGAGTAACTTGGAACGGTTTTTGGAGTCGATCACGCCATCGGTGCCGGCGCAATATCCATCCAAGGTTTGTTACTGATTTTGTGTTTTGTTTTAGATGCATTTGTTGCTTGATTAATTAGAAAATGAAGTAAATAATCGAAATTACTTTTTTAGTTTCTAATCAAAATACTTTCTTTTAATTTTTAGTCCGTTATATTTTTCTTTCATTTAAAGTTTGTAATGATAAATGAAGTAACTTTCTGTTTATTGGGAAATTTTATCTTTAATAAAAATATATTTTAAAAATTTTCTTTTAGTTTTGTTATTATTTATTTTTCGAATTTGGTCGGGTATGTTTTCATACTGATTTTGTGTATTATTTTACATAAGATGAGAAAATTAAGTAATTAATCGAATTTACTTTTGTTTTATTATTGAAGTATTTCTTTTAACTTCTTGTTTAAATAATAATACAATTATTAAATTTATTGGGCAGATGACGATGAGGAGCCGGAGGACATGTGATGTGGAGTATAAGCCATATTTCATGCTTGGCAATTTATGGGAGTCATTTGAGGAATGTAGTGCTTATGGTGCAGGAGTTCCTCTGATTCTAAACGATGCTGATTGTGTTGTTCAGTATTATGTTCCATATTTGTCTGGTATTCAAATATATTGCGACTCTAGTAACTTATCTCTGAAATCAAGGTAAATACTATGTCAACGGCTAACCGGCATCAAGTTCTGTTAGTTTATATTCCATTAGTTGGTCAATCAGATTATCAGAGTTTATTTGTTGGTAATAGGTTTCATATCATAATTTGCATAGCATTATATTTTCATTGGTAATTAGAAGCTTTTAGCAAGCCAGCAGTTGCTTTTGGTAATGAGGGTGTGCCATAGTTATATGGTATTAAATGAGGTGGCATGACTCATGTCGGTGCAAATTGTAGTTTTTGGGGCAATTGTGAATTGCAATGTGCAATCTTGTTATAGATGGCAATGGATGTGATCTTCTAGTGCTGTATTGCTGAGGATTTGCAGATGCTTTTGTTGCATTGGTCTGTGTAACTACAGATGCCACTACAGTGCTTGGAATGTGAACATGATTAAACTTTACTAACTGCTGTTATGTGGATCAATTAGTCACTTTTTATTAGACTAGGTGAGGATTATATTCCTGTGACAGCAAGGGTTCACCTTGACAAGGAACAACTGCAATGAGGAGGAAAATGTGAATATAGCGAGTACTCTGTCCTTAATAGTTTAATCTATGAGCACTTATGATTGATTTCTTCTTATCGACATTGCCTTCAGAGAATGATAATGTATTGAGAAAAATTCTTTCAAATCTCAATTAGATGAGAACAGATCCATTATTAGCTTTTACAAGCTGAAATATGGAGTACAAGCCTTAATGTGAGTCAGGGAATTTCCTTAACACTGGACAACCTTTTCAAGGGAAATGGGGGTAGATGATTTGATGCTGGAGGGTTGGCTGAATTGCATATAAGCTATTATCTAAATATTAAAAAATCATGCTTAAAAGGTTGGACTCAGATAAGGGGGAGCTCTATGACTCTATCTGTCTGGTACACACTATGATCTTAGGCAACTGTTTAGTGGTTAAATTTTTCCCTACTTGTTTTTTTTTTTTTTTTTTTTTGTGTAGGTGGTAATTCATTTTTATACAGTTATCTCTCCAGAGAAAGACGCTTTCATTTTATTGGCAAATAGTAATGAACAATTCCTCTCTGTGACAGGCGACCAGGTGAGGAAAGTGATAGTGATTATAGAGACTCAAGTAGTGATGGTAGCAGTGATTGTGAACCTGATAGATGGCTTAAATACTCTAGAGATGAGATTACTCTTGGAATGGATAGATGTTCTTTGAGAAACCAGCAGACTGCACTTCAAGAAGGCTTTTCTAGTGACGAAGGTGAATCTACAAACGCTAGAGGTCGCCTGCTATTTGAGTATCTTGAGCGGGATGTTCCTTACAGTCGGGAACCTTTAACTGACAAGGCTAGTACTATTTTTTTCTTTCTTTTATTTGTTGCTTCTGTCAAAAAATTAGAAATCGACAATTCGTTCTGTCTGGATCTGTCTTCTCCCAAATTTAGCCTTGTCCATTTTTTTCTCTTTTCTGAACTTTTTCCTTTGCCTCAGATATCGGATCTTGCCTTGCGGTTCCCTATGCTAAAGACACTAAGAAGTTGCGATCTAATGCCATCCAGCTGGGTTTCTGTGGCCTGGTATCAACATTTACTGTTGCGTATATGTCTATGGATCTGTTATGCATGTATGGATTAACTGTTCTTGTGTAAACTTTGTAGGTATCCAATTTACAGAATACCAACAGGACCAACACTAAAAGACCTGGATGCTTGCTTTTTGACATATCATTCTCTTCATACACCTATGGGACGTAAGTCTAATAGCCTGCATTGATTTTGCATATGTGAACATAATAATACCAAGAACCTTGCTGATGTTAGTAATGTCATTTGTCTTATAGTTTTGTGGTATTCTTCTTGTCAATATGTATAGATTGATTAGTGTTTGATTGATCCCACATGCCTGAATTTTTCTCTTGTAAATTTGAATTCCTTTATTTCTATGTTTAGTATCATGCTCACGAGTTATGTGCATGACCTAGTTATAAAATATGTCATAGAGTGTACTTTTAAGATTCTCCTAATGGCATTCAAGCATCTAAAGAGAAATTTGATTCTCTCAGAGTGTTGATCTTACCATATATTTCTTGGTCTTTTACATTTGATTTGAATTGTTGTCAGCAGTCCCAAGTTATTCATAAAATTGGCCAAAGTTTCCGCTTGGGTTTAATTGTTATTTTTACTCAATTTATAGTTTGAAGTGTTCTGTAATGGTGTTTTTGGAGCTGAATTTATCCTAAATGTTGAATGTGCCTGTGCTAGTTCTGAGAAACAATGTTCTTGTCAATGTGTAGTGTCTATAAACATAATAAGGGTTATGTTACCACCCAATGAATTGTGTTATTTCATATGCTTTTACGTTGATTTATCCTGTTTATCCTTTTGAATCTTTGAAGGTTCGCAAGGTGCACCTTCTCCTGCAGTGTCCTATCCCAGCGAGATAGACGGTGTTCCTAGGATGGCCTTACCTGTTTTTGGTCTTGCTTCATACAAGTTCAAAGGATCTTTGTGGACCCCTACTGGGGGATGCAAGCACCAATTAGCAAACTCCCTCTTGCAGGAAGCTGATAATTGGTTGAGATTGCTTCGGGTCAATCATCCAGATTTCTTGTTTTTCTGCCGTAGGTGATTCTAAGATATGAGTGTAACAGTAGTGCTCCAACCATTCTGCAAACCAAAAACTGCTCGATTGTGGATGGAATACCATACCTTTGAGTTGAACCCCTCTCATGTCATGGAGTTTGTGGGTGATTCTGGGGTTCTGTATTCTGTAAGTTATAAGTAAATTATATATAAAGAAAAAAAAAAGAGAAGAAAAGAATAATCCCAAGCAGAAGGAATGCTTTGGAATGGAAGGGGAACAACTGCAACAAGCCACGAGTGAATAGTTTAGTGAAGCTCCTGAGAGTGCTGGGCTAAACTGAGGTGAAGATGCGGTTTAGGCTTGCTATTACTGTTAGAAAGTTTCGTTTTGTTCTTTCCTATATTTGTCTCAAGCATGCTATGTTAAAAGAAAACCAGGCTCTTTTTTTTTTTTTTTTATCCTGTCCTGAGTTTAGGATTTAATAATTTATTTACATCTTTGAGACGATTTTGATAGGGAGGTTGTATAAGTATCAAGTTTGAGTACCCCCAGATATGTACTAGTCAGTAGCCACTAAATCTTATGTTTGTTAACGCCATGTGTTGGATACAATGACAGTGTTTAGGTTAAATAAAATGGCTCTTGTTTTATTTGGTGACTGAGGGTTGGTTTATTTTAAATGCTTGTATTTCTGCTGCTAGTCATTTTGTTTCAGATTCTCGAGCTGAAACATTTACACTTCCTGAACTGTACATGTCTCTCGCAATTGAGAAACTTCTAACAATTAGTTTTCTCCTCTCCTCCATTTTCTGGTTTAGCTTTTGACAGATTACTAGATGCTTGCTAAGTTTCTTAACAAATTCCTAAACAAATAACAAGGAAACATTTTCTGACAGATAAGAAATCAAGTCATTCTAAAGAACAAAACAAAGAGTAAAAGGGAAAATGAAGTAGCACAGCTGCTATTACAATCATAATGTTACTTGATCTGCAGATGGGTGATTTTATGGTTCCTCTTTAGCTGGTGCACACTTCTCACTTCCAATGAGATTCAAGTGACAGCCATTGACAACTCTGCCAAAAAAAAAAAAAAAAAAAAAAAAAAGTGCAAAATGCTAACACTTCGCTTGATGATGCATATGGAATCTTCTGGATTGTTATTTGAATTTGAGGTTTGTTAAGGGCTTGAAATCCATCATGCTACGCTGTCTATTTTGGCTTTGCTTCATTATCAATCAATATTTTTCTTATTAGTTAATTAGGGAGACTAGGTTTGTATCATTTTGATTTTCAATAGTTGACGGTATGATTCTATGATCAACTTTCAATAATTTAGTTAGGGGCGAGCAGGTTTATCCAGAACTGGTTGGAAACGAACCAGTCGGATAGGTTCTAGAACCCGATTAATGAGAATAGGATAGATTTTGGTTCTGGATA
Source organism: Zanthoxylum bungeanum (assembly GCA_019454045.1). Classification (NCBI taxonomy): domain Eukaryota; kingdom Viridiplantae; phylum Streptophyta; class Magnoliopsida; order Sapindales; family Rutaceae; genus Zanthoxylum; species Zanthoxylum bungeanum. Next base: position 65,696 of record SKCR01010649.1, read on the forward strand.
TTAGGAACCATCGGATAGGATATAAATTATTCACTTTCCATTTGAAATAAACAGGGGATATTTAACATTCCACCTAAAAATGGCACTGTGATATCAGATTAGCAAAGCTCTTATATCTCTAATAACAATAATTAATGTGAATACATAGCTGACCGATAATGCAAGTAGAACACAAGGCAAAAAGGACATTCAGGGTAACTCCAAAACACAAACCATAAAAGACCAAAAGAAATCAGAGCCCTAGCAGCTTGGAAAAGGGGAGCCACAAATGGTAGCAACTTTTCTAGCATTTGGAGAGTTTACAAACTTTTTCAAGTTTGGATTCTTGACATATTGGCAAAGGCAAGTCCTCTGCTCCTTCAATTTGCTGCAACAAATTGCTGAGGGAACATTTGCACCTGTGATTGCATTTGCACATGGGCTCAACTCCAATGGGTTGCAAGTCACTGCTCCCATTGTCAATTCTGCTTCTTCACTCAGAAACAAAAGAACAATCACACAAAATGCTGCTGCATATGACATCTTCATCATTATTTTTTTTTGGATTATTATTATTATTACCCAAATGACAAACAAACACAGGAAGGAAAATGAGTATGCAAACTGGTGAAGATCAATAAGCAATTTATAGTAGAGAATGTTGGGTTTGTTCTAATATAAAGTAACTGTTTGACAACCAAAAGTCAAGTGTAAAGAATCTATTATAATTAAATAAATTAATTTGTTTATTTTCAGAAAGATTGCAATTCTTCAATAAATATAACTCTTCAATTTAATAGTGAAAAGGTGCATTCAAATGCTGTCTTGTTTCTATAAATGCATATAGGAATTGTTAAGTTATAATGAATCATGTGATATTATGATTAAAGTGTTGGTGCATGCATAAATATTTTCATAGACGTTGGCAAAATTGAAGATTGGTGCGCATACTCATGAAATTTTGGTGTGTGTGGTGGGGATAGGAGTCCATCACGCACGCCCCTTTGTGTTCTTTTGGCTTTGTTTTTTTTGTTTTATTGTTTTTTTTATTGGTTTTTTTTTGTTTTGTTTTTTTTTTTTTTTTTTTTTTTTTTATATTAGCCTTGTACATTAGGAACCTAAGTTTCTGTCATAATATAATACATCCAATAATTTAGGTTATGACCTATATATAGAAAGTATTTCACTCACCCAATTCGATATGTAGTTGGAGCATTTTTTAACATATGATTAGTGAATTGTGATCTTTGTTTGATCAATTATATACATGAGCATGAAAATAATGAAAGGGTTGTGTATATGAAGGACCCTTTTCAAACTTTGATGATTATCGGAATTTTATATATTGGGTACGACCTTTTTCACTTAAAAGAGTTGGGCGATGAAGTTATAAGATACAAGATAATTGTACTTCATTCATCCTTTTTTTTTAAAGAAACTAATAATTATATTTAGTTTCTTCTTGATAGACTCATTGCATTTAAAAAAAAAAAACAGATGAGACTTATATTTTTATTGAATTGAATATAATAATAATTTTATTTAGAGTGTAATAACGTTGAAAGATTCATATAAATGACCCATTTAATAAAAAAAATAAATTTATTTAATTTAGTTTTACCAATATTTTATTCCACCTATGATATTTATTATCCGGACTAATGGTGACAAATCTTAAAGCATTTGAGTATGCTATAATCTCTCCTTTATTTTTCAAACTCAAATATTTTTTTTCAAAACAAAAGAGTAGCAAGTTACCAAATAACATGGGGATTGTGGATATTATCATATAACTCACGTATCTACACATGCATTGATCATAATAACCACAATCAATGTATAATGTACGTACCCTTTGTGATTTATGATTAGAGGGTGTGTGTCATCTCTCTCATTTTATTTTATTTGAGCCAGAATCAGTAAATTAGACTACTTTTAAGCCAATTTAAATTTATTTTAGCTCATAATAATAATAATAATTATTATATACATGTCTAAGATCCTGAAGGCCAAACATTTTATAGGCGTGCAGTGAAACAGGACCAATTCAAACAACTTTTTGATGACTGGCGTGCCAAAGTTAAATGCAATTAAGTGTCAATCGGGCATTAGGTTAACCAAATAATCATTGTTAATCCATTTTGTTAGTCAAAGATAAGCAACTCATCTTTCGGTGATGTGATGTAATGACTAATGAGGCTCTATTTACTTTTCTTTTTCTTACAGCTTTTGATGTCATAAGACGAGGTGGTATATCATTGATGAGTGGTAATTATATCACTATTTCTCACTCATTTAACCTAATATTTTGTATAGTTTCTTGAGTTTTGTGAATATTTTGATGTGTTTTGTAGATAAATAAAGTTTCAGGACTCTCTGGAGGTGATTTGGGCCCAAAACAGTGAAAATTGGACAAAATAACATTTTCGCAATTCTGCGCGTCGCGACGCGCAAGCCTATGGCGTCGCGAAGCCTAACATGCACCAAGACTTGCTAACGTGCGCCGGGTCCACAAGTCATAATCTGAGAAAAGTTTGACTTTGCTAACGTGCGCCGTGCCACGTGTCACCATCACAGCCGATCTGCTAACGTGCGTCGTGCCACGTGTCATCATCCTACGGTACCGACAGTCGCCATCGCCATGTGTCACCACGTGTCACTCCACGTGTTTGCCACGTCATCATCCACATCACCGGTTGACCGAGTAAAAGTGCCACATCATCATCAACCAATCACAGCGTGCCACATGTCATCATTCTATGGTGCCGACAGTCACATTCGCAACGTGTCGCCACGTCAGCACCAATTATTGACTCAATTATCCGAATGACACGTGGCAGATAAGAATCTAAAATCAACCAATCAGAAGCCGCCACGTGTCGCAATAATTGAGATCCCAACCGCCTTGCCACGTGTCACCTTATCACCTTATCTAGAATCCCACGCGACGAACCAGATGCTGCCACGTCGACAATCACTAGCGTCGTGACGCGAGTTGGGCGTCGCGACGCCGACCCCCTGCTGACGCCTATAAATTCAGCTCGATTTCAGAATTCAAAGCATGCCTTCCTTGAGTTTTGTAAGGACTTTAAGGATTGCATCTTGTGTGTTTAAGTTTTTGTAATTTAAATTAAGCATTTTTACTTTTAGTATTTTCAATTATGCACTTTTACTTTTTGTAATAAAATTTTATTTTATTTTATTTTTCTTTTTTTATGTTCAGTAGTTAATTTACCGCTGTGGTAAAAGGTGAAACATTTAATATAATTATCTAGGTAAATCTCACTTAATTATAATTTAACCAGATTAATTAATGGCAGACTTTATTACCGCCTATATGGTCGGTCTAAATATAAATTACTTTACCGCCTATATGGCTGGTCTTTATGTGACATATAATTACCGCCTATATGGCTGGTGTAATTGGACTAAATGGATTACCGCCTATATGACTGGTTTTAAATGTTTAACATTATTAATTCATGAGAAAGCATTGTTGGACAATTATGACCCATATCGTCACTATTTGTACAGATCATGGTGTTGTTGTACAAATTAACTATGTGACAAAGGAGATTGCTCTCTTATCATTTGTGATTAGATCACCAAGATGTATAAATGATAGGAGGTCCATATGATTAGTTCCTGGATTGAGAATGATATGAGACAGTATCAGTCCACAAAGGATAAATCATTAAATATCCCTAGTCAGAGTATTATCGAGATTGGACATCGATAATGCGTAAAAGACTAGTATTACACTTGTGCGCGTTTGTGAGGGCACAACGACATAGTTCTCATATATTTGGGTATAGGACACTCATGCAAGTGTAATAGGAGGTTGTGTTTTACCGATGGTACGGGAAACAGCTTTGCTCTGGATAGACCCCCTCAGAATTCCATTGGTAGTATGACTATGTGTCTATGGAAGTCCGAAATCAGGATAGGTGTATTTGGTTTTAACCTGAGACTTGCACCGCTAATACTTGCGACAATCAATATACTTTGGTTTTGGTCGTCCAGGGCTTTAACAGGTTTTGTGTACGCCTCTTCTGGGTATATTGAGAATCGTAGTGTGTTGGGTGTGATGTCAAGAAGGAAGTATCACTCCAGTCATATGGAGATGATGGTCACGTAGGATACGGTACTGGTTCTCTTATATGCTGCAACTATCGGGATATTTTGACTAGGTCATGTATATCCGATTATAGAGACTAGTCACCTGAGATCCGACATGTGCTTCGTACGGGGCAGACACAATTCCAGCCCCAGGCCTAGCACGGGACATCCGATACTGGATCGATATACGCAATACTACATATATTACGCTTGATATAGATCGCTTATTCCTGTAAGCATGTTTCTGGAGAATTGGGTAGGCATGTCGCTTTGCTAGAAGCCAACCTTGTCTTGTAAATCGGTATAAACGTAGTACTAGGTACTTACGTGTTCGGATAGTCCGACGACCGAATTTACTGCCAACATATCCGGGGATCTCATGGGTCGCTTCACGAAGATCCACCGATGACGTATGACTCGCACTTTAATTAATCTGGGATTAATTAGATGAGAGAGAAAATTAATCTGGGATTAATTACGGAGATATTTTATCTGAGATAAAATATCATTAAAGAGAGAGAACGATTAATTTGGAATTAATCGATAAAATAATATATTCGATATATTATACGAAATTGGATTTCGACGCGGAATTAAAATTAGATTTTAATTCGGGCGAACGAGTTAATTTAGAATTAATTCGTTAGCGACGTGAATAGTGATTTCGCTAGGCATAATCATTTAATTACATCGCAACGAAAAATTCGTTAATTAGGAATTAGCGAACCCGAGCCGAGATTATTTGCGAGCGCATTCACATTTCGAATTCGAGTGCGGCACGCAAGTCAAATCAAGCGTCAAATCGCTAGTCACATCAAGCGTCAAATCATTAGTCACTTTGAGTGATGTGACAACGTGTCACTTGATTGATTGAGTGATGTGACTTGATGGGAGTGGTTGACAAACTTTAAAGCCATTTGATTTTTTGGAAAAAGTAAATGATAAATCAATTTTAGAAATTGTAAAAAGTGTATTAGATACACAAATTGAAAACCAACTCACACAACTCTCTCTCTTTCTCTCTTCTTCTCTCTCACGCCCATTTGGGCATTTCTTCTTCTGTTTTTTCTGGGCAAAAAACCGAGAATGAAGGGAAGCAAAATGTGATGTTTTTGTGGCAAAAACATCAAGACCTAGCACTCAAAGAGACATACGAAGGTGATAGGGAAACCCACCCGCGAGCATGGAATCACATCACGAAAGCTTGGAGCTTGGAAGATGATCCAAAGCCGAAAATGGAGGAGCCATGACAGTGAACTGCCGTGAACATGTAGAGGGCAGAAAATTGATTTTTGTTGTCCACCGCATCGCTCAACCGCTCGATGTAAGTATTCCGCAACTTCCTCGATTGTATTCATACATGTTTTATGCTTTATATTCGATCCTCGGGACCGTAGAAACTCCAACAATGGTGTCAGAGCGGAGTAAAAGCATGAAATTTGATTTAGGGCTTAAATTGGGTAAAATGTGTTTGAGTATGATTTAATTAAATTGGATGTTTGAGTATGCTTAAAACATGTTTTATTGAGGATTGATTGGATCAATTTGATGAAAAATTATTTGGAACAAATTTCCCAAAATCCTTAGCTTGGCCGAATGGATAAGAACCCTAAATGTCTTGGAATTTTGTTTCGTTGATCATTGGATGAGTTGGAAACGATTGGGTAATGTTGAATTGGATTTAATTGGATTGAATTCGGAATCGAACAAATAAATCCCAAATTTCCGAGACTAAAGGAAGCATGAATTGGGTTTGATTTTTGTTAAATTATGTTGGACATGATTTAATGTTGAAGAGCATGATTAGTTGTGTAAATTGATGATTTGGAAATGTTGATTTATGTAATTAATTATGCAATACACTTTAGGATTAATTAGATTATGAAATTGGACTTTTATGATTTAATTAATTGGGCTTTAAATTGGATTTGGGCTTGAATGTTGTAATTGGGCTCATTGGGCTTGGTTGTACCAAGTTAGGTTTATGCTAAATTGGTTGGATCCAATTGGGCCCAAAACCGCTTCCATAAAGCCCAAATGCGACTAATGGACCTTAATAATTTAATTGGGCCTAATGGGCCTCAATTGATTTCTAGGCTTATGGGGTTACTCCTTGATTGGGCTTTGGTTATTGGGTTTGACCCAAGTTGACCAAAATTCCACGCCTTAAAGAAATTAATTAAAAGCCCATTGGACTTTAATTAAATAAACGTTGGACGTTAATCGAGCTTTGAGACCCGTAACGATTAAATTTGGAATTTAAATCGTAAAAGGTTTATTAATAAAGTGTAATATTTAATTTGGAATTAAATAATGAATTAGTATTAAATACAAATTAAATTGGATTTAATGTTGTAGTTTAATTTAATTCGAGAATTCGTACTTTGAGTACTTATTCGCAAAACGAGTTTGACTCGAGCAAAATCAAATCGTTGTTTGAACATTGGATGGTCATTAATTATCAGATTAATTAATTTGATTAGATTGATTGATAACATGCTTGTGTGAATACATGGTTGCGATGCATGAATAATGTATATCAGATGGATATTAGATGGGTGGGGCAATTTTAGAAATTGTTGTAATAAATTTGGAATTTATTTAATTGGACCTGCGTGTCCAGCCTATTACCTCTCAACTCTGTGTATTTCTCTTCTCACCTATTCCCCTCAATGTAAATGAGGTTTCTTTAGAAGTGTAGTGTAACGGGTAGAAGCAATACATGTGCTAGCGGGAGAGAGGAAATGGAGAGATTTGATCTAGGATCAATGTGTTAAGTATCCATCCGCATATCATTATTATTTTATTATACGCGCTTTATTATGTATTTAGAATGCATGTTTAAGGGTGTATGATGATGAGACCTTAACAAAGATAATAAATTGGTTGCCAATTTGCACATGAAAAACCCTCGCAAAATATTAAGCGTTTTTCCTTCCATTGAGTGATTCTTACTCAAGATCCGAGACTGGCATTGGATTATTGGCCAAAGTCAAGGCCTTTGTCCGTCGAGGATGTGTTTGAATCACGAGAGCTTTGTTCCATATCAGTGTCTTGTCCAAGTTGTGATTTGTTGGCCAAAGTCAAGATCACTTCTTGTCCATCGACATTGATTACGAAGCTTTCCATGATCAATGGGTCACGCTTAACTGGGATCACTAAGTTTGTTGCGCCAAAGCTAAGGCTTAGTTGATTCAGAGGAAAAAGGTTAGGTAATATATTGGATATATTGGCATATATAAGATATATGTTTCGGACTTGGATGTCCCCCTACTGGATCTAGGAATTGGATTGGATCTAATTGATCTTAGAGATCTACCTAGTTAATTATCATACAATTTGTTGGCCAAAGTCAAGATTGTGTGATATTTAACGGGATCCTAGCCCGCTAGGAAACACGGTTTCCCGAGTACTCGACAGAGGGTTAGAGGCTCGTCGAAAAATAGTGGGAGGCAAGAATTGAATTTACAATATTCGTTTAATTACTTGCCATACACGCTCAAACAAATATCATTCATCAAATAAATTAAATGTTAGTTGGACTAATATTTAAATCGTTGTTTTAATTAACAGTTGGACTGTGTTCAAACAAATTAAAAGTATAGTTGATTAATATAGTTGGACTATAATAATCATTATATTTAAAAGGGCAAAGGCAAAGTTTGCAATATGGCAAGAAGCGCAAGGCGCACCTTACTTCAATATTCTAGAAACCCGAGGCTTGGCCAAAGGCTTATGGAATGTGAAAAAAAGGGCAAAGGCAAAATCATTATATTCTTCTAGGAAGATAAAGGACATATCCTAAAATGTCTGCCTAAATTGTGGAAAACGGGATCGCGGAAGCGTGACTGCCGTTTGGACAAGGCAGACATGAAGGAATTGAAGACGGGCAAGGCTCTGACTTCAAATATGTTTGTCATAAATATGTAAAATACTAGTATTAAAATTAGATTTTAAATACTTAGTGTGGTACATAAATATGCATTGATGTTCAGAATCTACTATGAGCAGGACACTGACTTCAGACTGAGATTAATCTGCGAATCGGAAACGGGACGAAAGTCGCTGTTTTGACCGTAAATACCTAAATTTAGGAACTACCTTCAGGTGTGTACCTAAATTTGGAAACTGTTATAATGCAACTAGTTTGACTAGAAACATTATCTTTATATCAGTGTTTAATCCGTTGCGGATTGACCTTTATATTCTAGAACACTAAAATGTTTCATTATATAAAGATGATATTGAGATAAACACATTAGATGTGAATAACAGTATTTATATTTTGAATATAAATAAATCTCAAACATATAACATGACAAACAAATAGCTCAAACTGATTTGATCAGATGAAACTTAATTGTGGCATTGTTGTCTGTGACATAATTAAACAAGACTCGTATATCCACTCTTTTGAAAAGTGGGTACTAGGACAAATTTGATTCCATTCAAATAAAGTCTACGAATCTAGTTTATAAGGCAAAGTGCCTAAAAACATCTTTACTTGGTAAAACTGTAAATGCCACCGATCTGTTAGCCCTAGTTCATAGTGAAGCAAGTGGGCCCATGTCTAGCCAGGCTAGAGGTGGATATGAATATTTCGTGACATTTACGGATGTGGCATCGCGTTATGGTTATGTGTCTCTTTTGAAACACAAATCAGAAACTTTTATTGTTTCGACAAGAAATAGACAAACAATAAGTTTCTAATATACTTGAAAGAGTATAATATTCTTTCAAAGAGGACTCCTCCCGAAACACGTCATTTTGACGGTGTGTCCGAACCGAGTAACCGAATTTTGTTAGACATGATAAGGTTAATCATGAGTCACTCTGAGCTACCATTTCCTTCAACGAATACGCATAAACAGTGCAAAACTTATTTTGAATAAGGTTCCATAAAAATCTGTTTGACAGACTTCATATTAGATATGAACAGGAAAGAAACTGGATTTTCTCATTCCTGAAAATTTGGGTATGCTGGGCATATGTTTGGATGATACCAAACTAAAACCCAAATCGGATAAGTGCCAAATTGTAGGTTATCCTGGGGATACCAAAGTATAGTACTTATACATCTCACAAAGAGAACAATGTAATTGTTGCTCACCATGCGGTTTTCCTAAGAGGAATACCGATATGCAGTGGTAAATGGGAGGATAGTAAAACTCGATGAAAATCGGAGTAATACTATTCAAGGCACCGATTCCTTAATGGAACACAGATAGTTCATCAAGGATGAAACTATAACATTAATCTTCAAATACACAAGAACCGCGTAAGTCGGAGAGAGTCAGAAAAACAACCTGGGGTATGGGTTTCTGATCTCACCTCATAAAGATGTCAATCTTATTGAGGTACACCAACTGACTACGTATGAGGAAGTGATACAAGGTATCGACTCCATATTATAGCAAAGTGCCATGATATCCGAAATGGATTCCATGTAAATCAACAAGTTTGGATACTAGTTGATGTACCGCAAGGCATTGTGCCTATTTGTACTTATAAGTCTTCAAGGAAGACACACATGAATGGTAACATACCAACGTATAAAGCTAGGCTTTTAACGGAAAGGTATCGTTATCAACATTGTGGCGATTACGACGAAACCTTTTACCTGTTGCCACGGTAAATCCATTTGGATAATGCTCGCTAAAGCTACATGTTTCATTTATGAAATGTGTCAGCTTAACGGGAAAATTACTTTCCTGAAAAGGAAACCTTTTGGAGGATGTTTACAACATCCTGACGGTTTTGTCGTACCAAAACTAGCAAACAAGGTTTGCAGGTTACTCGATCCATGTATGGATTGAAGCAAGCATTGAGTTCTTGGAATTATCATTTTGATGTAATCATAATGGAGTATGATTTAATTCAAAACGAAAATGATTCTTGTGTATATAAGGAGGTTAGTGGGAGAGCACTGACAATAAATGTCCTATAAATAATGATAATATATGTCATTTCTTGGAAATGAAATTCCCATAAAACAATCGGTGAAAGCTTGGCTTTCGAGAAAATTCTCCATAGAATTCTTGGGAGAAACAACCTTTATTCTAGGAATAAAGATCTACTGGGATAGATTTAAAGTTGTTAAAATTCTCCGTGAACTCGTACATTGAAAAATGTACGCGACCTGGTGTCTCATACGCTTTGAGCATATGGATTCACAAACAAGCCAATCTAAGTGATAGTCACTGGATTGATATTAAGAACATCCATTAATATCTTAGAGATCTAAGGATGCTGTCTTAATCTATGGAGAATGAGAACTTGAAGTGATTGGGATCACTACTGCAAGTTTCCCAACCGATAAAATGACTATAAGTCGCAAAACGGTACTATACAGTTTGAAATAACAGTACAGTGAGCTGGAAATCTTCCAAGCAAGATACTGTTACCGAATAAACAATAAATGCGGGTTATTGCTGCAGCTGAGGCAACAATAGAAGCCTTCTGGGTCGATATAAATCTAATTAGATTAGATACAGTTCTGTTAGCAGCTGAGCTAGGCTTCAGGACATGCTAAAGAATTAATGGTCTCATCAACGATCCAGATATATACTTCGACTATTCATCTGATTCGTTCGGATTATACATCGTGGCGATGTGATGATCGAATAAATCGCATCAGATGATAATCACGCAAATCTGCCGACGAAAACCTTTCCTTAGCAATTTGACCCAACCGTACATAGTTCGGGTGTAAGACACTCGAGTGACTGGCTATAGGCCAAGTGGGAGATTATTGGACAATTATGACCCATAGCGTCACTATTTGTACAGATCATGGTGTTGTTGTACAAATTAACTATGTGACAAAGGAGATTGCTCTCTTATCATTTGTGATTAGATCACCAAGATGTATAAATGATAGGAGGTCCATATGATTAGTTCCTAGATTGAGAATGATATGAGACAGTATCAGTCCACGAAGGATAAATCATTAAATATCCCTAGTCAGAGTATTATCAAGTTTGGACATCGATCTGTAATTTTCCAAAAAAAAAAAAAAAAAAGAGTTTGGACATCGATAATGCGTAAAAGACTAGTATTACACTTGTGCGTGCTTGTGAGGGCACAACGACATAGTTCTCATATATTTCGGTATATGATACTCATATAAGTGTAATAGGAGGTTGTATTTTACCGATGGTACGGGAAACAGCTTCGCTCTGGATAGACCCCATCGGAATTCCATTGGTAGTATGACTATGTGTCTATGGAAGTCCGAAATCAGGGTAGGTGTATTTGGTCTTAACTTGAGACTTGCACCGCTAATACTTGCGACAATCAATATACTTTGGTTTTGGTCGTCCAGGGCTTTAACAGGTTCTGTGTACGCCTCTTCTGGGTATATTGAGAATCGTAGTGTGTTGGGTGTGATGTCAAGATGGAAGTATCACTCCAGTCATATGGAGATGATGGTCACGTAGGATACAGTACTGGTTCTCTTATATGCTGCAGCTATCGGGATATTATGACTAGGTCATGTATATCTGACCGGCGTAAACACACACGTATAACGCAAGCGCACGTATCGTTCAAGTAGTATAAAAATATCGATCCCACGAGGACTTAATTCCTACTGTTGTTATTAATTATTGAATCTATTTATTTACAAATATCTAATTGAGGGTGAAGAGAATGATTGCTTGATTGATTTGGTTGATTGTAGTTTTGCAAAATAAATAAATAAATAAAAAGACAAAAGAAAATACTAAGGAAAATAACAAAAGACACAAAGATCTAGGGTTGTGAATCATTCTAATATCTTTTAAAAGATGAAGTGATTATTTTATGTTTGTGTAATAAATCAGTTTACTAACCTAGAACACTAAATTATGCCAAAGCCTCTGTCGATGGTCAGACGCAAATACCCAGTTTAACCCAATTGAACCATATGTCTATGTCAACCAAATTATCTGGATTCATTAAGTTTAAGTTCCAATTATGGCTACCCCCGTCTGACAGGTATATGTCTATCCTGTAAGGAAATCTATTAAAGGGTTATCTATCCTCAAGGAAGATCGTGGGCTATTAAGTTTAAGGATGAAACCTAAAATCTATATGTCTAGTTTATTTTAGATTTACCACATCAATCTTATTGGTGATCAGACAACAAGAAGCATTAAGCTTAAGACTTAATAAGTAAACCATTAAATTACCCAAACTATAAAAATAACCCCTTATAAACCGGTGATATTAGAATTCATCATAACCCCAGATAACTAACACATAACTAGGGCTAGTAAAAACTTAAAAGTAAAAGACATAAAGTAAAAATACTGAAAAGTAAAAGACATAAAGTAAATGTTGAAAAGTAAAATTAAATAAAATAAAATGCTAAGGTAAAATGAATTACTTTTACTATTTACTATTTTAGATATCTCCCATAAAATAATATATAAACTTGTGATAATATTACCAACCGACCAATCTGGCGGTATCCTTTATTAGTTAGGTTTAAACCAGATTAAAATGAATTACCAACCGACCAATCTGGCGGTATCCTTTTTAAGTCAATATTTTAAATAGTGAATATATTATTTTTAAGGGAGATTAATCTAAATAGTAACAGTAAAAGAATTACCTTTCACCCTAGCTGGGGAAGTTACCTTCTCATGGTAAATAGTAAAAACTGTAAAAAGTAAAAAAGTAAATTACTATATTAACACAACGTAATTAAAATTATTTACAAAACTAAAAACTAAAAAAAACTAAAAACTAAAAGAAACTAGAGAGAGAAACTCTCTCTTTACATCAAAGAGATGAGACAGAGTGATGCCACTAAAACTGAAATTTGAAGCTCTATTTATAGGCCCTGGTAGGCTTCCAGCGTCGCGACGCCAAGGCCTTTGGCGTCGCTACGCCAGCTTCTGTCGACGTGGCACGCTTTGGTTCGTCGGTTTGTAGATTCTGGATAAGTTGATAAGGTGACACGTGGCGAGGTGGTTGGGCTTCAATTATTGTGACACGTGGCGGCTTCTGATTGGTCGATGAGATTATTATCCGCCACATGTCAGATAAGGATTAGATACTCAATGATTGATGCTGACGTGGCGTGATGTGGCGGTGACGTGGCGACACGTGGGAAAGAGACTATCGGCACCGTAGAATTGCGACACGTGGCACTTCCTGATTGGCTGATGATGACGTGGCGGTGAGGTGGCAGCTTGACTTGGTCAACCTGGTGATGTGGCTGATGACGTGGCAATGACACGTGGCGATGATGACTGTCGGCACCGTAGGATGCTGACACGTGGCACGACGCATGTTAGCAGATCGGCTGTGATGGTGACACGTAGCACGGCGCACGTTAGCAAAGTCAAACTTTTCTCAGATTCTGACACGTGGACCCGGTGCACGTTGCACTGTTCGGCGCACGTTAGGCGTCGCGACGCTGAAGGTCTTGGCGTCGCGACACGAGAATTTACCAAAATGCCATTTTCGTCCAATTTTCACTGTTTTGGCCCAAATCACCTCCAGAATGTCCTAAAACTTTATTTATCTACAAAATAACACAAAACATATCAAAATGTTCACAAAACCCGAGAAACTATACAAAATATTAGGTTAAATGTGTGGGAAATAGTGATAGATTTACCATTCATCACACCCCCAAACCTAACATTTTGCTAGTCCTCGAGCAAAACATAAAATAACATAAATAAATTAACTAAGCCACTTTCGTAGGGATCACAGTTGCATTTAGCGTATGCAACAAGCCTTTAAACCCCTAGGTGTCCCTAGTGGACGAGTTGTAGTCTCGTGAGGGTTTACATCAATGATACCCACAAACATTTTACAAAAGTAAAAAGGTAGTAAAACTAATGCACACAAAAGCAAAAAGACAAGCGAAAAGAGAATAAAGATGTTAGTGACTGATCAGGTGAAACTTCTACTCCAAGTTACTAGTTGTTTTGTTTTATTCTAAATTACTGAATAAGTAAATTCTCCGATTATTTTTACCATTCTTCATATACATAGCCAACAAAATATTAAACAACTTATTTTTGCCCACAACAGTCATAAGTGCAGTTGATAAGAGAGTAATATTTTTGTCCTAAAATTCTATCAGATTTCACACCTTTTTATAGCAATGGAATAATTTTTCTCATTTTTCTGATTTTTTCTTTGATTTTTCTTTTCTATTTTTTATTTATATACAATATCTTCCGTCTATGTAGCGAGTGTTGGGTCGGTGGCTCCCAAACCAGTTGGCTTTAGGGCACCAGGTGTTAAGACGCCCCTACAGACTTAATTACTCAGACTTCAGATATATATTTTTGCAGCATCTTCGATCCATGTAACGAGCTTTGGGCCAGTGACTCCCAAACCAATTGGCTTTAGGGCACTAGGTGTTAAAACACCCTTACAGACTTAATAACTCGGATCTCAGACGTTTTTTTTTAACTCCTTGCTTTTTGAGATGTTTCCTCCAATTAAACTAGAGCACTGAATATTACAAACTTTTCAATTTTAGCTCATGTCCGTATGTTACTATATATGTTGATAATATCTGTCAACTGAGCATATGAAGATCCATTTTAGTCCTTTTTAAGGAGAATTCACAAATTAAATAATTCAAAATGAAATAAACAAAAATTAACTTGTTTCGAAATAGGTTTGAGATACGTCTCAGGAGTGGAAACTCCTTACTCAGCTATCTTTTACCAATTCCACCTTTTAGTTGAATAAAAATGCAAAATATTTTTGTAATTTTTGAAAAATTTTCAATTTTTTTTGTATTTTTCGAAAAAAATTGGACTAAAAAAAAATAACAACACACAAACTAAAAACAAGGTACTGATCAACTAATTCCCTCCCCCAAACCTAAATGAGACATTGTCCCCAATGTCTTAAACAGTAAAAGGAGAGTTAAGAAGGTTGTACTTGGTTAGCTGAAATCTACAGGAAATTAAAGGTTAAGATCCAGATTAATCCGACACCTCTTACCACGATCGTCCTCAGACCAATTTATCTTTGAAAGGATAGGGTCAACTTGTGGTTCATAGGCTAAAAGTTGGTCAATTAGATCCGGAGCAGTTCTGGCAGTAAAGATGAGTTCTTTCATAGGTTTTGACACGAACCCATTTCTCCGAGCATCATCAAGAAACACACAAAGAAAATCATAAAATCCATCAACGTTGAACAGTCCAAGCGGTTTCTGGTGTATGTTCAGGTTCGCCCAAGATAATACTATAAAAATTTCCTCCACTGTACCCAAGCCACCTGGCAAAGCGATAAAAGCATCAACACGGTTAATCATTTCTACCAGTCGTTCAGACATACCTGGCACGATTAGTTCCTCTCCGTTTGATGATCCAATAAGATTTGCCTCTGCCAAGGGTTTTGGGATGATTCACAAAACATGACTGCCTCTTTCCTATACAGCCTTTGAAACGATCCCCATAAGTCCGAGATTGCCTCTGCCATATATTAAGTGCATATTCCTTGCAGTTAAGACTCGACCCAATTCCTGTGCTGCTTCTACGTATTGTGGCTTAACTCCAACACTACTACCGCAAAACACACAGATGTTTTCAACTCGTCTTCTTGAAGTGGCTTCCATTTTTTATGTATTTCTTTTTCAACTCTGGATGCCTTTAAAAGTGCAATGACGGGCTGAATTTATAGTACCTGAAAAAGGGTAAGCAATAATATCTTCCAAAGGACGATTGTTAGCTAAACAACAAAAGAAATCTTGAAAGGTAAAAAAGTCTGGATCCTGTCTACGAAAATAAAGATAATTACAATAGAAAAGCGAATCAAAGCAATAATTAAGGCAACGAAATTGTGTACGCAATACGCCACTCGCTTAGTATAAATTCATTAGGATGCGTCTCAAGATTTTATTCCTTACTCAGCCATCGCTAATGAATTGTTTCTCTTTTTTGATTGCCAAACACAATTCCTTATGTCTTAAAATGCTTTGTTTGTGCTTTTCCCTACAAAAATAACACACATAATTAAAAAACTCTACAACATGTATACACAAAATATGGAAACAAAAATTACAACAAATTGCATGGGTTGCCTCCCTGCTAGCGCTAAATTTTTCGTCTTCAGCCAGACGTGACTGAAATCCATATGTCAAGGAGGTTTCAATGTCGTTTTGGATGTCCGATTAAAGACAATCCCGTGAGCGTTGCTTTTGAAGGGTCTCTTCCAACGGTAAAGTGGAAAAAAGAGTTTTGTCTCATTCAGTGCTCGTGCCACCTTTTTGCTCCTTGTTGTTCCAGTGATTCCTACAAAGAAAGAAAGAAAATCAGGAGGTCTCATATGGTGCTTGACTTGGAATGGGAGTTCCATTCTGTCAAGCTTCTGGGCGATATCTTTGATTTTTACTCCCCATATTAGCGATGTTTCTCCTGAATGCTCTGGATCTTTATTAAGGTCAGACATTTTCTCCTCCATTTGCTCTGCTTCTTGTTCCACCTTTTCTTCACAGATGTATTGTAAAATTTTTGCATTCAGCTCTTCATTTGTGAGATACATGCTTCAAAATTGTCAACCTGAGGATGCAAAGATGTTTCTAACATTAGGTTTTCATCCTCTGATACGACTGGAATGGATGGTTCAGATAGATCTTCTTCAAACATCAAGGTAAAGCATGCTCCAAGATCTTCATTTTGAGGATTGAAAGTTTGATCCTCCGTTGTTGGTGCAGTTGGTACAAATAGATCAGCTTCATCCTCGTCAGAATCTGAATAATAAAAGTCAAATTGAGACTTTGCCGGTTCGGGCTCCTGAATTGATACCTCTGGTTGTTGATACTGCTCAGCCTCCTCCTTTGTTGAAGTGTCATTGTGAAATGATTGGTACTCGAAGGCTTCATCAGTGTCATCTGAAACTGGTTCTTGAGGTATGTAGTTCTGGTTTTCTGTGAATTGTCTCATTTGATCTGTCATCCTCTGAATGAATTCTGATTGTCTCTGAATACTTTCAAATTGATTCTGACTTGTTTCAAGCATTGTATCCAACTTTTCTTTTTGTTTCTTGAACATATCTTCGAGCATGTTTGGCAACTTATCTTCCTCTGATGGTTGATGAAGATAATTGTAGGTGGGTGGTGGATAAGATGGAAAATGTGGTTCTGTGAAATGTGATGGCTCGTCATACCATGAAGGATCTTGATAGCTTTGCCACCCTGTATGGTAGTTGTATTCGCAATAATCTCTAGGGTGGTTACCATTACATATGTCACATCTCCCCATTGCGTTCTGTTGAGAAAATGTAGTATTGCTTGGTTCTGGCATCCAGTGATAGTCGTTGGGTTGGACAACAGGCCTCAGAAAACCGGACTGTTGCTCCCAAATTTGGGGTGTATCTTCTAGTAAAGCTCGTGATCTTTCAATCTCCCAATAATATTCCATTTTTCAACCACATGAAAAATAAAAGAAGGAAATAAAAATTACAGATAAAGAAAATTAGATACAAGTAAATGAGATAGCTTCAAAATTAATAACTCAAGAAAAATAAGTCACCGGCAGCGGCGTCAAAAACTTGACCGGCGTAAACACACACGTATAACGCAAGCGCACGTATCGTTCAAGTAGTATAAAAATATCGATCCCACGATGACTTAATTCATACTGTTGTTATTAATTATTGAATCTATTTATTTACAAATATCTAATTGAGGGTGAAGAGAATGATTGCTTGATTGATTTGGTTGATTGTAGTTTTGCAAAATAAATAAAAAGACAAAAGAAAATACTAAGGAAAATAAAAAAAGACACAAAGATCTAGGGTTGAAGTGATTATTTTATGTTTGTGTAATAAATCAGTTTACTAACCTAGAACACTAAATTATGCAAAAGCCTATGTCGATGGTCAGACGTAAATACCCAGTTTAACCCAATTGAACCATATGTCTATGTCAACCAAATTATCTGGATTCATTAAGTTTAAGTTCCAATTATGGCTACCCCCGCCCGATAGGTATATGTCTATCCTGTAAGAAAATCTATTAAAGGGTTATCTATCCTCAAGGAAGATCGTGGGCTATTAAGTCTAAGGCTGAAACCTAAAATCCCTATGTCTAGTTTATTTTAGATTTACCACATCAATCTTATTGGTGATCAGACAACAAGTAGCATTAAGCTTAAGACTTAATAAGTAAACCTTTAAATTACCCAAACTATAAAAATAACCCCTTATAAACCGGTGATATTAGAATTCATCACAACCCCAGATAACTAACACATAACTAGGGCTAATAAAAACTTAAAAGTAAATGACATAAAGTAAAAATACTGAAAAGTAAAAGACATAAAGTAAAAGCTGAAAAGTAAAATAAAATAAAATAAAATATTAAGGTAAAATGAATTACTTTTACTATTTACTATTTTAGATATCTCCCATAAAATAATATATAAACTTGTGATAATATTACCAACCGACCAATCTGGCGGTATCCTTTATTAGTCAGGTTTAAACCAGATTAAAATGAATTACCAACCGACCAATCTGGCGGTATCCTTTTTAAGTCAATATTTTAAATAGTGAATATATTATTTTTAAGGGAAATTAATCTAAATAGTAATAGTAAAAGAATTACCTTTCACCCTAGCTGGGGAAGTTACCTCATCATGGTAAATAGTAAAAACTATAAAAAGTAAAAAGTAAATTACTATATTAACACAACGTAATTAAAATTATTTACAAAACTAAAAACTAAAAAAAACTAAAAACTAAAAGAAACTAGAGAGAGAAACTCTCTCTTTACATCAAAGAGATGAGAGAGAGTGGTGCCACTAAAACTGAAATTTGAAGCTCTATTTATAGGCCCTGATAGGCTTCCAGCGTCGCGACGCCAAAGCCTTTGGCATCGCTACGCCAGCTTCTGTCGACGTGGCACGCTCTGGTTCGTCGGTTTGTAGATTCTGGATAAGTTGATAAGGTGACACGTGGCGAGGTGGTTGGGCTTCAATTATTGTGACACGTGGCGGCTTCTGATTGGTCGATGAGATTATTATCCGCCACATGTCAGATAAGGATTAGATACTCAATGATTGATGCTGACGTGGCGTGATGTGGCGGTGACATGGCGACACGTGGGAAAGAGACTATCGGCACCGTAGAATTACGACACGTGGCACTTCCTGATTGGCTGATGATGACGTGGCGGTGAGGTGGCAGCTTGACTTGGTCAACCTGGTGATGTGGCTGATGACGTGGCAATGACACGTGGCACACGTGGCGATGATGACTTTCGGCACCGTAGGATGCTGACACGTGGCACGACGCATGTTAGCAGATCGGTTGTGATGGTGACACGTGGCACGGCGCACGTTAGCAAAGTCAAACTTTTCTCAGATTCTGACACGTGGACCCCGCGCACATTGCACTGTTCGGTGCACGTTAGGCATCGCGACGCTGAAGGTCTTGGCGTCGCGCGCGAGAATTTACCAAAATGCCATTTTCGTCCAATTTTCACTGTTTTGGTCCAAATCACCTCCAGAATGTCCTAAAACTTTATTTATCTACAAAATAACACAAAGCACATCAAAATGTTCACAAAACCCGAGAAACTATACAAAATATTAGGTTAAATGAGTGGGAAATAGTGATAGATTTACCACTCATCAATATCCGATTATAGAGACTAGTCACCTGAGATCCGACATGTGCTTCGTACAGGGCAGACACAATTCCAGCCCCAGGCCTAGCACGTGACATCCGATACTGGATCGATATACGCAATACTACATATACTACGCCTGATATAGATCGCTTATTCCTGTAAGCATGTTTCTGGAGAATTGGGTAGGCATGTCGCTTTGCTAGAAGCCAACCTTGTCTTGTAAATCGGTATAAACGTAGTACTATGTACTTACGTGTTCGGATAGTCCGACGACCGAATTTACTGCCAACATATCCGGGGATCTCATGGGTCGCTTCACGAAGATTCACTGATGACGTATGACTCACACTTTAATTAATCTGGGATTAATTAGATGAGAGAGAAAATTAATCTGGGATTAATTACAGAGATATTTTATATGGGATAAAATATCATTAAAGAGAGAGAACGATTAATTTGGAATTAATCGATAAAATAATATATTCGATATATTATACGAAATTGGATTTCGACGCGTAATTAAAATTAGATTTTAATTCGGGCGAACGAGTTAATTTAGAATTAATCCGTTAGCGACGTGAATAGTGATTTTGCTAGGCATAATCATTTAATTACGTCGCAACAGAGAATTCGTTAATTAGGAATTAGCAAACCCGAGCCCGGGATTGTTTGCGAGCACATTCGCATTTCGAATTCGAGTGCGGCACGCAAGTCAAATCAAGCGTCAAATCGCTAGTCGCATCAAGCGTCAAATCATTAGTCACTTTGAGTGATGTGACAACTTGTCACTTGATTGATTGAGTGATGTGACTTGATGGGAGTGGTTGGCAAACTTTAAAGTCATTTGATTTTTTGGAAAAAGTAAATGGTAAATCAATTTTAGAAATTGTAAAAAGTGTATTAGATACACAAATTGAAAACCAACTCACACAACTCTCTCTCTTTCTCTCTTCTTCTCTCTCACGCCCATTTGGGCATTTCTTCTTCTGTTTTTTTTGGGCAAAAAATCGAGAATGAAGGGAAGCAAAGTGTGATGTTTTTGTGGCAAAAACATCAAGACCTAGCACTCAAAGAGACATACGAAGGTGATAGTGAAACCCACCCGTGAGCATGGAATCACACCACGAAAGCTTGGAGCTTGGAAGATGATCCAAAGCCGAAAATGGAGGAGCCATGACAGTGAACTGCCGTGAACATGTAGAGGGCAGAAAATCGATTTTTGTTGTCCACCGCATCACTCAACCGCTCGATGTAAGTATTCCACAACTTCCTCGATTGTATTCATACATGCTTTATGCTTTATATTCGATCCTCGGGACCATAGAAACTCCAACAAGTAGAACATAAAATAATTTATATATTATAATAAGTGAGATTCCTAGATAAGAAATATTAAATGTGGATCCTCTAACCCCAGCATTTTATTTAATTCTAGGGACGTGATGAAACATAATATTCACACTTAATAATTGATTTTCTTTTTATGTGTAATTCTTTAGTTTGTTTATTGAGTCTTAAGCTTAATGCTTCTTGTTGTCTGATCACCAATAAGATTGATGTGGTAAACTTAAAATGAACTAGACATAGGGATTTTAGGTTTCGGCCTTAGACTTAATAGCCCACGATCTTCCTTGAGGATAGATAACCCTTTAATAGATTTCCTTACAGGATAGACATATACCTGTCGGGCGGGGGTAGCCATAATTGGAACTTGATCTTAATGAATCCAGGTAATTTGGTTGATATAGACATATGGTTCAATTGGGTTATACTGGGTATTTGCGTCTGACCATCGACATAGGCTTTTGCATAATTTCGTGTTCCAGGTTAGCAAACTGATTTATTACACATTTATAAGAGAATCAATTCATCTTTATAATAATATTGTGTGGAATCACAACCCTAGATCTTTGAGTCTTTTGTTATTTTCCTTAGTATTTTCTTTTGTGTCTTTAAGTGTTTTATTTAGCAAAATCCACATTCAACCAACCAAAAGCAATCAATTCCCTTCTCCCTATAATTAGATACCTGTAAATAAATAGTATCAATAATTAATAACAACAGTAGGAATTAAGTCCTCGTGGGATCGATATTTTTATACTACTTGAACGATACGTGCGCTTGCGTTATACGTGTGTGTTTACGCCGATCAAGTTTTTGGCTCTGTTGCCGGTGACTTATTTTTTTTGAGTTATTAATTTTGAAGATATCTAATTTACTTGTATCTAATTTTCTTTATTTTTATCTGTAATTTTTATTTCTTTCTTTTGTTTTCAGGTGATTGAAAAATGGAACATTATTGGGAGATTGAAAGATTACGAGCTTTACTAGAAGAAGAAATACCCCAATTCAGGGAGCAACAGTCCGGTTTTCTGAGGCCTGTTGTCCAGCCCAACAACTATCACTGGATGTCAGAATCAAGCAATACTACATTTGCTCATCAGAACGAAATGAGGAGATGTGTAATTTGGGATGGTAACCACTCGAGCAATCAATGCATATACTTTTCAGAGTGGCAGAATTATCAGAATCATTCAAGGTACGAAGATCCATCATATTTTCCATCTTATCCACTATCTACCTACGATCTTCATCAAGAACCAGAAGCCTCAGAGGAAGATCAGTTGATTCATATGCTCAAATATTGGTTCGAGGAATGAGAAGCTCAATTTGATGCACAAATTCAGAGTCAAGCGGCGTCTATACAGAGGATGAAAGATCAAGTTAGACAATTAACAGATAACCTGAATCACATATCTCACGGAGCAAATTCAGATACTACTGAAGAAGCCTTCGAATATCCTGAGATTCATCATGACATCATAACAGAGGACGAAGCTGAACAGTATCAAGAATCAGAGGTATCAGTTCAGGAGCCTGAACCAACAAAGTCTCAATTTGATTTTTATTATTCTTCGGACTCTGACGAGGATGAAGAAGCTGAGCTATTTGTACCAACTGCACCAACAAAGGAGGATGAAACTTTCTATCCTCCAAATGAAGATCTTGGAGCTTCCATTGCACAAATGTTTGAAGAAGATCTATCTAAGCCAATCATTTCACTCAGATCAGAGGATGAAGACCTAAAAACAGACATAATTTTACATCATCAGATTGACACTTATGAAGCATGCATTTCACAGATTACGGATGAAGAATTGAATACGAAAATTTTAAAATTCATCTGTGAAGAAAAGGTGGAGCAAGAAGCAGAGCAAATGGAGGAGCAACAGTTTGACCAAATTGAAGATCTCAGGCATTCAGGAGAAACATCACTGTTTTGGGGAGTACAGATCAAAAACATCACCCAGAAGCTTGACAGAATGGAACTCCCATTCCAAGTCAAGCACCATACAAGACCTCCTGATTTTCTTTCTTTCTTTTCAGGAACCACTGGAGCAACAAAGGTTAAAAAGATGGCACAAGCACTGAATGAGACAAAAGTCTTTTTGCCCTATTACCGTTGCTAACGTGCGCCGTGACACGTGTCACCATCACAGCCGATCTGCTAACGTGTGCCGTGCCACGTGTCATCATCCTACGGTGCCGACAGTCACCATCGCCACATGTCGCTACATGTCACTCCACGTGTCTGCCACATCATCATCCACATCACCGGTTGACCGAGTCAAAGTGCCACACCATCGCCACGTCATCATCAACCAATCACAGCGTGCCATGTGTCATCATTCTATGGTGCTGACAGTCACATTCGCCACGTGTCGCCACATCAGCACCAATTATTGACTCAATTATCCGAATGACACGTGGCGGATAAGAATCTGAAATAAGCCAAACAGAAGCCGCCACATGTCGCAATAATTGAGATCCCAACCGCCCTGCCATGTGTCACCTTATCCAGAATCCCACATGACGACCCAGAAGCTGCCACGTCGACAATCACCAGTGTCGCGACGCGAGCTGGGCGTCGCGATGCCGACCCCCTACTGACGCCTATAAATTCAGCTCGATTTCATAATTCAAAGCATGCCTTCCTTGATTTTTGTAAGGACTTTAAGGATTGCATCTTGTGTGTTTAAGTTTTTGTAATTTAAATTAAGCATTTTTACTTTTAGTATTTTCAATTATGCACTTTTACTTTTTGTAATAAAATTTTATTTTATTTTATTTTTCTTTTTTTTTATGTTCAGTAGTTAATTTACTGCTGGGGTAAAAGGTGAAACATTTAATATAATTATCTAGGTAAATCTCACTTAATTATAATTTATAAATTATAATTTAACCAGATTAATTAATGGCAAACTTTATTACCGCCTATATGGTCGGTCTAAATATAAATTACTTTACCGCCTATATGGCTGGTCTTTATGTGACAGATAATTACCGCCTATATGGCTGGTGTAATTGGACTAAATGGATTACCGCCTTAATGGCTGGTTTTAAATGTTTAACATTATTAATTCATGAGAAAGCAGAACATAAAATAATTTATATATTATAATAAGTGAGATTCCTAGATAAGAAATATTAAATGTGGATCCTCTAACCCCAATATTTTATTTAATTATAGGGAAGTGATGAAACACAATATTCACACTTAATAAATGATTTTCTTTTTATGGGTAATTCTTTAGTTTGTTTATTGAGTCTTAAGCTTAATGCTTCTTGTTGTCTGAACACCAATAATATTGATGTGGTAAACTTAAAATAAACTAGACATAGGGATTTTAGGTTTCAACCTTAGACTTAATAGCCCACGATCTTCCTTGAGGATAGATAACCCTTTAATAGATTTCCTTACAGGATAGACATATACCTGTCGGGCGGGGGTAGCCATAATTGGAACTTGATCTTAATGAATCCAGGTAATTTGGTTAACATAGACATATGGTTCAATTGAGTTATACTTGGTATTTGCGTCTGACCATCGACAGAGGCTTTTGCACAATTTCGTGTTCCAAGTGTAGGCACTGCATTTTTTTATGTAAGTCCCTATGATGAGTCTCATTTGGAGACATTACCTTTTAAGTCGCGGAAGTCGCGGGAAATGGACGTCGGAAGGGAAAAATCAGAAGTTGGGATTTTTGTTGGATTTAGTTGGCTTGTTTAGCTTCGGGCTCGCTTGTTGGACGTCCGTTTTAAAACACCTTTAGCCCAAAACCCCGCGAACTATTTAACCTTGGCCCAAAACCCTTGAAATACACATCAAGTCCACACGCCCACCTAGCCCACAAAGCCAAGCCCACACGCCCAAGGAAAAATCTCACACACGCCCAAACCCTTAAAACCCATCCAAAAATAATAATTATTACATATTTAACAATGGGAAATTAAAACAAATCAAATAAAATCTAAATAATTACATACCTAATTAAAGTAAATCAAATATATGATCTTCCAAAACAAGCCAAATCTTGTCCCTAATTAAAAAGATGTTTTCCTTATGAAATAATAATTAAAAGATATCACCTTTATTAACAAATCTCATTCCTTTTAAAATAAGGATTCACCCTAGCCTTTGTCTATAAAAGAGACACAAAACCAACCCTCACCTCTCCTAACATTCACGCCTAAGACAAGAAGCAACAAACAAACAATTCTCCTTTTCCTCTCTCTGCATTGCTGAATACTCATCCATCAAACCCCCTCCATTTCCGCATAAACAACCACCGAAACACAAGTCCATAACAGTACCTACATCACCGAAACAGCCCCTGAAAGTTACCCTACACCACCGAAAATATGTACCCCACAACAGTCCCTACATCACCGAAACAGCCCCTGAAAATTACCCATGCACCATCGAAAATCTGCACCCCATAACAGTCCCTGCATCACCGAAAAACACCCCATGAAGACGCATTATAATCACCAAAATATCACCCCAAAACAGTAGCTAAAATCACCAAAAACAGTGAACAAAACTGCACTTTAAAACCCATAACTTACCGCATAAAATAGCAGCCCTATACCCTTAAAAAACCGCAAAACAGTAGCATTTTTACCGTAAAAATAGTAGCCTTTTTACCACAAAACAGTGACTAAAAACAGCAGCAAAATTGAAGCGAAATGGAGCGAAAACAGCAGCCTAAACAGCGAAACAGCGAGGGAAAACGTTGAACCAGTGAACCGGAGGAGTTGCGGAGCATCAACCCTTCCGTCGACCATGTACCGTACTTCCGAGAGACGATTTAAAAGGTTAGACCTGAGGGCACTTTTCTTATTTATTTTCATTCATATTTTAATTGTTTTATTTATTTTCTTCGCATGAGAGTCGCTTGTGGATGCATGTTCTGGCCATTGAATGGATGGGAAAATGTGTCGTCTCTTGTGGTATATAGGATGGAAACCCAGACGTAAATTCTGTAGGCGAATCCGAATGGACGATAGTACAGTCTGTACTTGGGAAATAACTCCACATACCACTTGAGCAAACGGCACAAGTTTCACTTTGCTTTTGTATCTTGTTCCTTTATTATTCGCATTTTATTATTCCACCATTTACTTTACATACGTTGTGTGTTTGTGTATTGATTATATAGTGCGCATGGGAAAATCAAGTTGGATTAAAGGTCCTCCGTTTTGAGGGATAAAAAGCCTAAGGGCTACCTTTGCCACGACGATTTTGCCGCGCCGGATGAAGTATGTTTGGTTGAATGTGAGATGTTTTTAACCGAGCATACGAAATCCTATATGGTTGTCTTTATCTTTATATGCATTGTGATGTAATGCACATGGGCTTATTACGTTTGTCTAAAGGTTCTCCACTTGGAGAAAGAAAAGCCTAAAAGGCTACCTTTACCACGATACTTCACCGCGCCTTTTATTATTTCGGTATTTGCTTTACGTACATTGTGTGTTTGTGTATTGATGATATAGTGCGCATGGGCAAATCAAGTTGGATTAAAGGTCCTCCGTTTTGAGGGATAAAACGCCTAAGGGCTACCTTTGCCACGACGTTTTACCGCGCCGGACGAAGTATGTTTGGTCGAATGTGAGATGTGTTTAACCGAGCATACGAAGTCCTATATAGTTGTCTATATCTTATATGAATTGTAATGTAATGCGCATGGGCTTAATATGTTGGTCTAAAGGTTCTCTATTTGAGAGAAGAAAAGTCCAAAAGGCTACCTTTACGATAATACTTTGCCGTGCCTTTTATTATTCAGTTATTTGCTTTCTGTATGTCATCTCCCTGCATAATCATGCATCATATTGCAATGCGCATGGGCAAATCAAGTTGGATTAAAGGTCCTCTATTTTGAGGGATAGAAAGCCGAGAGGCTACCTTTGCCAAGATGTTTTGCCACGCCAGACAAAGTACACTCGATTGAACGTGAGATACGTTTAATCGGACACTTGAAGTCCTATATAGATGTGGGCATACGTCGCATCTCGTTTCTTTCATTCTCATTGTCTATCTTTTGCATCGCATCATTGCACATTCATTTTAATGTTCAATTACCTCTTTAATTATCTCTTTACACCATGTGTTTAATCGCCTCTCTTTAATATGCATGCTTGTACAATCATTGTCCATTTGTGTTTCCATGATTATAATGTAATGCGTTTGTGAAATTATGTGTTTATCGTTATTTCAATATACCTTTATGCATGCAAGTTTAGGCATAGGTTATATGCAAATAGGTTATATGCAAACGTAGATACGAGCTTTGTTTCTATGCATGTGAACTTAGAAATAGAATACCCTTGGAAATATATGTTGCTAGATTCGATTAAATTATTGCACAAATCATATCATTACAAGTGGCATAAGTAAATGACCATTCCAAACCCAACGATTTGAGGTCTTCCCTTGCGAGGGGTGAATGCGGCCTTAAATCATTTTCCCGATTCACACCGGATGGCGACTCCATGTTATTTCTCCGGTTTAGTTCCCCCGTGGACTACTCCGTACTACCAAATAGGCCGCGAGCCTAGAACAACGTCGTCAATTTCTGTGTCCTACAGTCTGGCGACTCCATTGGGGATAGAGAATTGGCCCCGAAATAATATCTTGTAATGTTTGTGATTTGTGCTTTAATTAACCGTGTTTACCATGGGTTGAAAGGGGTTTGATCAAAGGCACTTTTTAAGGCTAGGTAATGGTTTGGTGTCTTCCCTCATTCACTACCCTTCTATAAGGAAAAGCTGTGAAGGCACCTAGGTAATCATGTACTCGTAGCCTACTGTGATGGACTAATTTGGAGGACTCATTGTTTATTCCTGTCACCAAGCGATAAGAGCCTAAGAGGCTTGGGTTTTTAAGAGAGTTCGATCCGCCCTCCCTATGGCGAATCTACAACGGGAAATTCATTTGACAGTCAGTCACGCACCATAACTCGTTGGCACATACCGTAAGGTATAAAAAAAGGTGCGCTCACTTGGTCGCTCGAACCCTTGAGTGGGGAGACCTAGTTGTGGGCAATCCTTCGCCAGTGAGAGTCTTTGTCTACACTCCCAGAAACCCACACGTAGACCGGAGTTGTATGACCTATAGCAACTATTTCCTTGTGCTTGTGGACCATCCTCATTTGTATGCAGTTGGACTTTTTGTCAGAAATGCGAACTTATTGGGCCATTTAAACTGGGACGAGTTCGTATCCTATGATAATTGGGCCAAAAGCTTCTGAAATGTCGATGGGCCGCTCTGTAGAAATTATTGCTTTATGCTTAAATTATCTCTTTATGCTTGTATTTAGGGACCATCCTCATTTGGATGCAGTTGGACTTCTTGTCAGAAATGCGAACTTGTTGGGCCATTTAAACTGGGACGAGTTCGTATCCTATGACAATTGGGCCAAAAGCTTCTGAAATATCGATGGGCCGCTCTGTAGAAATTGTTGCTTTATGCTTGAATTATCTCTTTATGCTTGTATTTAGGGACCATCATCATTTGGATACAGTTGGAATTCTTGTCAGAAATGCGAACTTGTTGGGCCATTTAAACTGGGATGAGTTCGTATATTATGACAATTGGGCTAAAAGTTTCTAAAATGCCGATGGGCCATTTTATGTGAGGGCCTCTCATCATTTGGAGTTGTCTAGCCACGTTATTGCAAAATGTAAACACGTTGGGCCTTTTTCAACTGGGACAAGTTTGCGCCGCGCAATAGCGTGATTGAACGCTTTAAAATGATAATGGGCCAACTAGTGTGAAGTTTTTGTGGGCTCATATATTACATGCATTGCACACATTAAAAGACATCATAGATTCCCGTTGGGTTAGGGAAGATGGAAGACTCATTAAAAGGCCGATAACAAACATGAATGAATCAGAGAACGAGGTATCCCGTATGGATCAGTTAGAGACCAATCTCGCCAAGATTACTGAACAGTTGCAAGCCCTGACTACTGCTATGGCAAATATGGTTGTGCCCCATGCTGGGGGAAATTCTGAGAATGTGAGGCGTGAGGAGCCTCCGAATGGGTTGGGGGATGACATCCCCACTTTTGATGATGACATCCCCACTTTTGATGATGACATGGCTAAATATGTGTACGTGCCAAATTTGGGCCAAGGACAAAATCGTCTTTCACTTCGAACACAATACCAAGTGAGGCCCAAAACAATAACCCAGCCCATTAAACTCTAAACCCTTTACAAAAATAAAAGGTCAAACCCTTTAACCGATTCTCTCTTTTCCCCAACAAAGAATATATCTCCACATGCAAAATATTCTCCCCGCCGAAAGCAGAGACAATAAGCATGTTATGGGGAACCATTTCCCATGTGCAGACCAGAGAATTCACCTTTCTCCACCTATAAAATGAAGCATAATTCATGAAGTTAAGGGGGAGCTTCTCAACTCTGATGCAGGCTTCACTTCTTTCTTACAATCCCCTGCTCTCTGACATTAGCACTCTCAGAGCTCTCCATCCCCTTATACACTTACCACCGCCCGCACGGCCACCCAAAGAGTTTAAGGTAACATCAAACCTTACTTTCACATTTTACTCATTTATTACTCATTTCATACTACTGACTTGAGCGTCGGAGTGCCCCCGGCACCCACCACACCGGTGGGTAGTCTACTCCCGCTCACTCTACCTTTGTTTTGCAGGATCGCTAATGCCCCCAACCTATGAATTCTCGATTGTGGACCTCGGTCGAAATCCAGCATCCACAATTTGGCGCCCACCGTGGGGCCTTAGCGATTCATAGCAGACAAAGATTTCCCAGTCTACGGTTCCTAAAACACAGCCAACCATGGTTTCTAGCAGTGAGCAAACATCAGATCTTGTGACCACTCAGCTAGCCATACTCCAAGAACGATTACACACTTCAGAAGAAGGGAATCAAGTCACGTGAACTCCAAAACAACCCTCCATAAGCAATTGGAAAAAATCTCCTCAACTTCCTAATCAACTTTTCCAGGTACGACTTGCATATTTAAAAAAAAAAAAAATTCAGTCGACATAAGTTAGACATGGACTTGTTAGGGACGTTTCATTCGACGTCAATGCATAGTTTGAGACTTGTAGTAGATGTCGCAATTGACATTACTAGATGTAGCTTGTCACCTACTAAAAATCACAACCGACACTCCACATATTAGGCATGACACTTGTCTATGAACTCGTTCGATGTAAGAGTGAAGAAGTCCTAGCTAAATTTTGAGATTCCATTCGACACGACAAGGAAGAGGTCTTAACTAGAGGATAAAGTTCCAATCGGCATGACATAAAAGAAGGGTTAGCCATTAGCCGAATTTCCATTCGACACGAAAGCTTTCTTTTATACCATTCTCAATTTGGCGCCTCAGGCTCTCGCCTAAAGATGCCTCGAAGCTCCCATTCTAGCCCATAATATTTTAATTAGAAGCCCAAAACCTGCATTGAATCGGTTCATCATACACCATGATCCAGTGCGCTATTTGCAAAGTCAAATTGATCAACGATATAAAAAAAAAAAATTCTTCAGCCATATCATACACATTTACATCATTATAAATAAGCCACACATAATGATTGTTCACCTTCTAGAATCATGTGCACTTGTTCCATCAGCATCAGTTTAGGGGCGAGGCCCACATCAGCATCAGTTTAGGGGCGAGGCCCACATCCGCATCAGTTTTGGGGATGAGTCCCGGGGGCGAGGCCCACATCAGCATCAGTTTGGGGATGAGTCCCAGGGTCGAGGCCCACATCAGCATCAGTTTAGGGGCGAGGCCCACATCCGCATCAGTTTTGGGGATGAGTCCCGGGGACGAGGCCCACATCCGCATCAGTTATCGGGATGCATCCCAGGGTCGTGACCCACATCATCAGCAGTTTTAGGGATGCGTCCCAGGGTCGTGACCCACATTGTCAATATTATCGGGATGCGTCCCAAGGTCGAGGCCATCGTTGTCGGTTGCAGTTATCGGGATGCGTCCCAGGGTCGTTGGCCCCCTACATCATCAGTTTTGGGGATGCGTCCCAGGGTCGTGACCCACATTGTCAGTGGTATGGGGATGCGTCCCAGGGTAGAGGCCCCTGTTGTCGGTTGCAGTTATCGGGATGCGTCCCAGGGTCGTTGGCCAGTTTTGGGGATGCGTCCCAAGGTTGTGACTCATGTTGTCAGTGGTATTGGGATACGTCCCAAGGTCGAGGCCCCCATTGTCGGTTGCAGTTATTGGGATGCGTCCCAGGATCGAGGTCCATTGCGTCATCAACTCAGCTCGAAGCACCAGGTAAGTCAGGTGGCAGCTGGCGAGCTAGGTAAGTGAAAATGCATTGCACAACTTTGATAGGATTGTCATTGTCACACACTGCACAAGTCCCATCAAAGTAGGGGCGACTATAGGCACTGCATTTTTACATGTAAGTCCCTATGATGAGTCTCATTTGGAGACATTACCTTTTAAGTCGCGGAAGTAGCGGGAAACAGACGTCGGAAGGGAAAAGTCAGAAATTGGTATTTTTGTTGGATTTAGTTCGCTTGTTTAGCTTCGGGCTCGCTTGTTGGACCTCCGTTTTAAAATACCTTTAGCCCAAAACCCCGCGAACCATTTAACCTTGGCCCAAAACCCTTGAAATACACATCAAGCCCACACGCCCACCTAGCCCACAAAGCCAAGCCCACACGCCCAAGGAAAAAGCCCACACACGCCCAAGCCCTTAAAACACATCCAAAAATAATAATTACCACATATTTAACACATGGGAAATTAAAACAAATCAAATAAAATCTAAATAATTACATACCTAATTAAAGTAAATCAAATATATGATCTTCCAAAACAAGCCAAATCTTGTCCCTAATTAAAAAGATGTTTTCCTTACGAAATAATAATTAAAAGATATCACATTTATTAACAAATCTCATTCCTTTTAAAATAAGGATTCACCCTAGCCTTTGTCTATAAAAAAGACACAAAACCAACCCTCATCTCTCATAGCATTCACGCCTAAGACAAGAAGCAACAAACAAACAATTCTCATTCTCCTCTCTCTGTATTGCTGAATACTCATCCATCAAACCCCCTCCATTTCCGCATAAACAACCACCGAAACACAAGTCCATAATAGTACCTACATCACCGAAATAGCCCCTGAAAGTTACCCCTACACCACCGAAAATCTGCACCCCACAACAGTCCCTACATCACCGAAACAGCCTCTGAAAATTACCCCTGCACCATCGAAAATCTGCACCCCATAACAGTCCCTGCATCACCAAAAAACACCCCATGAAACTGCATTATAATCACCGAAAAATCACCCAAAAATAGTAGCTAAAATCACCAAAAATAGTGAACAAAACTGCACTTTAAAACCCTTAACTTACCGCACAAAACAGCAGCCCTATACCCTTAAAAAATCGCAAAATAGTAGCATTTTTACCGCAAAAACAGTAGCCTTTTACCGCAAAATAGTGACTGAAAATAGCAGCAAAACAGCAGTGAAACAGAGCAAAAATAGCAGCCAAAACAGCGAAACAACAAGGGAAAACGTTGAACCAGTGAACCGGAGGAGTTGCGGAGCATCAACCCTTCCGACGACCGTGTACCATACTTCCGAGAGACGATTTAAAAGGTAAGACCTAAGGGAACTTTTCTTATTTATTTTCATTCATATTTTAATTGTTTTATTTATTTTCTTCGCATGAGAGTCGCTTGTGGATGCATGTTGTGGCCTTTGAATGGATGGGAAAATGTGTCGTCTCTTGTGGTATATAGGATGGAAACCCAGACATAAATTATGTAGCCGAATCCGAATGGACGGTAGTGCGGTCTGTACTTGGGAAACAACCCCACGTACCACTTGAGCAAACGTCACATGTTTCACTTTGCTTTTGTATCTTGTTCGTTTATTATTCGCATTTTATTATTCCACCATTTACTTTACGTACGTTCTGTGTTTGTGTATTGATTATATAGTGCGCATGGGCAAATCAAGTTGGATTAAAGGTCCTCCATTTTGAGGGATAAAAAGCCTAAGGGCTACCTTTGCCACGACGATTTTGCCGCGCCGGATGAAGTATGTTTGGTTGAATGTAAGATGTTTTTAACCGAGCATACGAAGTCCTATATGGTTGTCTTTATCTTTTTATGCATTGTGATGTAATGCACATGGGCTTATTACGTTTGTCTAAAGGTTCTCCACTTGGAGAAAGAAAAGCCTAAAAGGCTACCTTTACCACGATACTTCGCCGCGCCTTTTATTATTTCGCTATTTACTTTACGTACATTGTGTGTTTGTGTATTGATGATATAGTGCGCATGGGCAAATCAAGTTGGATTAAAGGTCCTCCGTTTTGAGGGATAAAAAGTCTAAGGGCTACCTTTGCCACGACGTTTTGCCGCGCTGGACGAAGTATGTTTGGTTGAATGTGAGATGTGTTTAACCGAGCATACGAAGTCCTATATGGTTATCTTTATCTTATATGCATTGTAATGTAATGCACATGGGCTTAATATGTTGGTCTAAATGTTATCTATTTGAGAGAAGAAAAGTCCAAAAGGCTACATTTACGACAATACTTTGCCGCGCTTTTTATTATTCCGTTATTTACTTTCTGTATGTCATCTCCCTGCATAATCATGCATCATATTGCAATGCGCATGGGCAAATCAAGTTAGATTAAAGGTCCTCTATTTTGAGGGATAGAAAGCCGATGGGCTACCTTTGCCATGATGTTTTGCCAAGCCGGACAAAGTACGCTCGATTGAACGTGAGATACGTTCAATCAGACACTTGAAGTCCTATATAGATGTGGGCATACGTCGCATCTCATTTCTTTCATTCTCATTGTCTATCTTTTGCATCGCATCCTTGCACGTTTATTTTAATGTTCAATTACCTCTTTAATTATCTCTTTACACCATGTGTTTAATCGCCTCTCTTTAATATGCATGCTTGTACAATCATTGTTCATTTGCGTTTCCATGATCATCTATGTAATGCGTTTGTGAAATTATGTGTTTATCGTTATTTCAATCTACCTTTATGCATGCAAGCTTAGGCATAGGCTATATGCAAATAGGTTATATGCAAACGTAGATACGAGCTTTGTTTCTATGCATGTGAACTTAGAAATAGAATACCCGTAGAAATATATGTTGCTAGATTCGATTAAATTATTGCACAAATCATATCATTACAAGTGGCATAAGTAAGAGACCATTCTGAACCCAACGGTTTGAGGTCCTCCCTTGCGAGGGGTGAATGCGGCCTTAAATCATTTTCCCGGTTCACACCGGGTGGAGACTCCATGTTATTTCTCCGGTTTAGTTCCCCCGTGGACTACTCCGTACTCCCAACTAGGCCGCGAGCCTAGAACAGCGTCGTCAATTTCTGTGTCCTACACCAGGTTAGCAAACTTATTTATTACACATATATAAGAGAATCAATTCATATTTATAATAATATTGTGTGGAATCACGACCCTAGATCTTTGAGTCTTTTGTTATTTTCCTTAGTATTTTCTTTTGTGTCTTTAAGTATTTTATTTAGCAAAATCCACATTCAACCAACCAAAAGCAATCAATTCCCTTCTCCATATAATTAGATACGTGTAAATAAATAGTATCAATAATTAATAACAACAATAAGAATTAAGTCCTCGTGGGATCGATATTTTTATACTACTTGAACGATACGTGCACTTGCGTTATACATGTGTGTTTACGCCGGTCAATCATGTTTCAGGTGTATATGTCATCTCTCTCACAGCAGCTGGGTCCCACACAGATATGGGACCCAGCTATTGTGAGAGAGATGTCATATACACCCGAAACATAATATAATTTTTCTCATAAGACAATAAAGATTATTATTGTTGTTTATATCATATATATATATATATATAAAGGGTTAAACTACTCAATAAGGGTAGGTAAATATTAACTTAATCGATCCAAAATAGACTTTTGAAACAGTTCAATTGTAAAAAATATTAAATTGGGCTTGAACGACAATGATCACAGGAAACGAAATTAAAAACATATAGTATGCAATTTGTGTAGAGAATCTAATTCCAATTAGATCATTGAAAGTATAAACTTAAAGAATTCGTGGACACATACCATGTATCGAGAATCATGAATTGTAGATCTTGAAACTTAAATTGTAAATCATGTACTATTACCATAAGCATGAAACATAAAGTATAAACATGAATGAAACATATGTAAGAATGGCTAGTAAACTGAAACCATAAACTAACACATGTACCTAAACCGACAACTACCAACAAGACTTGAGAACCATAGACATGACTTGAAACTATCATCTTGATCTGAAAATTATGAGCATGGTTGTAGCTGTGATACATAGACTGTGAACATGATCGAAAATTGAATTACGTGAACTCGTAATCATGACCGAAAACCATAACATGAACTAAGATTGAATCATAAACTGAAAATGTGAATATGAACTAATATTATCAGCATGATATGAAAACATAAACTTAAAGTAATTGTGAACATGACGTATACTATACACATGAACTAAACTGAAAATCTGAATCGAAATATGTAAACATAAATTATTACTGCGAACATGATAACATGACTGCAGACAATAATCCTGACTTGAAAACCATAACATGAACTGAGAATTGTGATATGAACTGGAAACATGAATTATAAACTGTAAACTGTAGACAATAACTGTAACTGATAAACTTGAACTAAAAACTGTAATTATAAACATGAAAACACACGAGCTCTGAAAAATACATATGCAACGAGCGAGGTTGGGATATCTCCCCCGCATCTCCTTACGTACATGGATTCGACCGTCACCCCGCGCATGCTTGCATATTTTGATTATCATGAAAAACATCACTAGTATCGCAACCTGAGAGCATGAAACTGTTGGGTTCTCTAAGAACTAATCCAAGATTATTTAAGCATAATAGAAGTGTGAATACGCAAAGAAGTTAGTGGAAAATATTTACAAAGCTCGGTTGGATGTAGATGGAAAGTTCAAAACTTTTTCTCATTGAGTAGTGCTCCAAGCTCCACTTTGATAATTGTTGAGCTCCAAGCTTGGTGAAATAAGAATTCCAAACTCTAGGGATGTTTCCCTATCACCTTTGTATGATTCTTTGTGTGCTAGCAATGGAAGAAGTTTGCAACAAAATCTTCCTATTTCTTCATTCTTGTTCTCGGAAATTGGAGAGTAAAAAGGAGAGGGAGGGTCAAGGTTTTTTGTGTGTTGAGAGAGTGAGTGAGTTTTCAATTTTTGTTAAAATGTATAATTGATTTAAAAAATCAAATCCATTTACAAAAAGTGTAGTTAGTAAATTTCCATCACAAGTCAAACTTGTGTAAGCAACAAGTTACCAATATGGGCCCCACTTGATTCAAAATCCGAGTAGGCCCGCAAACACATCCGAGCTCGGGTTCGTTAATTCTGAATTAACGAATTTTCCGTTGCGATTTAATTAAATCAAATTTAATTAAATAATTATGCCTAGAAAAATTACTATTAAAGTCACTCGCGAATTAATTCTAAATTAATTCGTTCGCCCGAATTAAAATCCAATTTTAATTCCATTATGAAATCTAATTTCATTTAATATATCAAATATATTATTTTAATCGATTAATTCCAAATTAATCGTTCTCTCTCTTTTAATTGAATTTTATCCCAGATAAATTCTCTCCGTAATTAATCCTAGATTAATTTTCTCTCTCTCATAATTAGTCCCAGATTAATTCTGCTTGAGTCAAACATCATCGGTGAATCTTCAGGAAGAGACCCATGAGATCTCTGGATATGTTGGCAGTAAATCCGGTCGTCGGACTATCCAAATACGTGCGTACCCGGTACCACGTTCTTACCGATTTACAAGACATGGTAGCGTCGTGCCTACCCAATTCTCCAAAAATATTCTTTAAGGAATATATAATCTATGTCAGGTGTAATATACGTAGTATTGCGTATTGCGATCCAGTATCAGATGTCACATGCAAGGCCTGAGACTGGAATAGTGTCTGCCCCGTACGAAGCATATATCGGATCACAAGCAACTAGTCTCTATAATCGGATAATCATGACCTTGTCATATTATCCCGATAGTTGCAACATAATAGAGATTCAGTTATGTATCCTTGTGTGATCATCATCTTCATATGACTGAAGTGATACTTCCATCTTGACATCACACCCAATACACTACGATTCTCAATAAACCTAGAAGAGGCGTACACAGAACCTGTTAAAGTCTCGGGCGACCAAAACCAAAGCGTATTGATTGTCGCAAGTATTAGCGATGCAAGTATCAGGTTAAGACCATATACACCTACCCTGTTGCAGATTCCCATAGACACATAGTCATACTACCAATGGGATTCCGCGGGGTCTATCCAGAGCGAAGCTGTTCCCGTACCATCGATAAACACAACCTCCTATTACACTTGCATAAGTATCCAATACTTAAATATATGAGAATTATACCGTTATGCTCCCATAACGCGCACAAGTGCAATACTAGTCTATTCCGCATTATCGATGTCCAGTCTCGATAATACTACGACTAGGGATATTTAATGATTAAACCTTTGTGGATTGATATTGTCTCATATCTTATAATCCGGAACTAATCATAAAGACTTTTATCATTTATATATATTCAAGTAATATAATTACAAAATGATAAAATAGCAATTTCCATTGTCACATAGTTAATTTGTACAAAAACCACAATGTCTTTTACAAATAGTGACGCTATGGGTCATAATTGTCCAACAGAAACCTGCTTAGTCGGACCTAGCACTGTGTAATGAGATAATCATAAACATAGACGTAAATAAGCCTAAAAGGGTTTTCAAAGAACCATTAGGCAAGCTGAAGCTGAGCATACTCGAGTAGCTATAACTGTAGTGAGATCTACTTAGCGGGAATCTAACACCGCATGGGTATGGAAATATGAGCATGAACATGAACATGAGCAAATTCGAGCAGCTATATATGAGGGGATGACACTTTACTGGTGTTTTGAAATTAATTTAGTTACTTGCATTGATAAACATGTAAATCTTATATTGTGAAGCATGAAACTTCAATTGTAAATCTCGAAAAATCATGAACTGTAAATAATGTGACATGGACCGTAAACATGAAACATAACGATAATTCGTGAAGCATGAAAATGTAATCATGAACTGACACGTAAACTATAAAGCATAAATTATATCGTGGACTATATACGTGAACTGTAAACATGTAAAACATGAACTGAAAATATATCACGTGAAAGCATAAACTGTTGTTGAAGTTGGTACTTGGAGCGCCAATCCGAATAATATATTATACATCATTTTTTATTATTTATTAATAAAATAACCACATTTGCATTTCAACCTTATTAATGGTAATTATCATGTCATAATGCATATTAGTTTGATATATAAATATGATTAGAATGACATTGACCTTAGAATAATCATGTAGTAATACTTGATATTAGGTGGTCCGATATTGGGATAAT
The DNA here is from genome assembly GCA_019454045.1 of Zanthoxylum bungeanum. Classification (NCBI taxonomy): domain Eukaryota; kingdom Viridiplantae; phylum Streptophyta; class Magnoliopsida; order Sapindales; family Rutaceae; genus Zanthoxylum; species Zanthoxylum bungeanum. Next base: position 104,278 of record SKCR01010649.1, read on the forward strand.
ATTATTATTATAAACTATTCTTAAAGTAAATATTTATAGTCGTTGATTTTGGAATACGGTCGAATTCCTATAACTTAGAAGACTAGTATATGTCATATATTAGAATTGGAGTTCCAATGGTCTAACTCAATGGACCATGAGCAATGGAAGCTCATAAAGACATATGGGTATTCGTTGGAGCGAATACTAATTGACTTACAATTGATTCCAAATAGTTGGAAATACACACCACCGTCAATAGGAATATCCTCGAGTCGAGTAGCATATGTGATCCTTTGACTATAGGATAACATTGATTTTATGTTGATCCTCCACATTTTGATGTCATGTATGTCAGAGACCTTTCATGGTCTGACCGTTAAATATTTGTTGGGTGTGGACCGATGCATTCGTTAATCAAGTGTATATCAAGATAAGATCTGACGACCTATATGTGTACCATAAGGGGTTAAGGTATCCATGTGAGTAAGTCTGTTGGCATTTTGGTGGTGGAAGCGTAATTTTAGGAAAAAGAAGTTTTTTAACATCTTAAATTTTTCCGAACGAATGAGCCGATATACAATACCTCTAATTAGATCGTATTTCACTTAAACATATTATTTTTTAATAACTTAACAACATAAACTAATCGTAAGAACGCATCAAAGATTTTACGAAAACTTTTCCGAATAAATACTACAAAAAATGGGTAATCGGTCAAATTGGTCAACCAACTACCGAGTCGGGTCCACCCGGTCACTTGGGCAATAAACGGTCAGCCCCTGGACTGTCTAAATAATAAATAATTCACTGTTTGGACAGCCCTCACATGGTAAGCCCATTTTTGAGTAATTTTACCGTTTTTGCGAATTTTCGACTCGAAACATTTTCTGATATTTGTTTAACACCCAATACACATCCAAACGCATCCAAACATCATATTTTTACTCACAAAATATTTTATTTTCCATATTTGATCCAGAAAATAAATATATCCATTTTTCATGTAAAAATCCAATTTCTAACCAAATTAATCAAATTAATTTACACAATTTTAAAGTCACCACAAATAAAGTCTCAAGAACAATTCTAGGCATCATATGAGTGGCTACAACACTCTAGAATGGCAATAACATATCTTGAATCTAATTCAACAATTAACTCAATATAACACATGCTTTAATAAAAGAAAACAAAGGTCATTATCAAAATCCAATAACACCACAAATTTGAAAATAAATATATTATCTAATAATATACTATCTAATAATATACTTGAAACATGTAATATATATATATATATATATATCAAATACATATAGACATGCTAGGGAAAAATAATTTCCAAGACTTGAAACAAAAGTATTACCTTAATCCAATTAAGTTTTTGATTTTGCTTCAAATTTTCCAAATCATTCTCCTTTGATGTTCTTCTTTTGAACCCATCCCTAACTTTTTCTTTTTGCTCTCAACTTTTTGAGAAAATGGCTAACCCAAAAATGAAAACATATTTTTCATTTTGAACTAACCATTTTCGAATTGTAGGCCTTTTTGGTCATTTTCCAAGTCCACTGCTTAGTCCAAAAATTTACACATATTTTATCTTATATAAATACGATTAATTAACCAATTTTGAGTTAGTGAAGTCCATGTGTCATACACACATGGTTTGGCCAATCACAATTAGCCAAATGTTAAGAATATGCCAAGAATATTCTTTCTTCTAGAAAGCTAAAATTAATTAACAATTTAATTAATTTGAATTTCCTTTCACTAAATAACAAAATAAGATTATTAGAAAATATTCCAAGAATATTCTCTTTTTATCATGATTAATGATTAATTCAATTAATTCAATTAACCATAATAAAATAAATGTTAAAATTTATTTACCATTTGGTCATTAATATGTATCTAATTAAATTATGTATTGTAAACAAATACACATTTAAAAAACGCGCATGTGTAAATTATGAATAATCTGAATTATCCGTAAATAATTGCCCAAGTGCTCAATGAGTACACTTCATATTGTGAGACTCTCTAAGTTAAAGTTTATCTGTCACAAAAATCATTTCCGTATTCGTAATTTGTCCACTCAAAAATTACGACGACCACAGATAATCAAGTTGAATCATACAAGTCGAGATCATTGTATATATTTAATCCATCTGTCATAGGCTATCCGAATTATTTCGAAGATATAGAATAATGTCAAATCTCCACTATGAATAATTCTAATATGTCGCAACATAACCGTGATTCTCTAAATAAATACTCAGAACTCGTTTTCGCAGTATACCTCGGCCAAGGATTTTAAAGAATCACTTATTGAATACCTAAATCACATACACGGGACTGACGGATCCTCTCTGGATACATCACAAAATATCATATGTATCTGTCCACACCCAACGAACAGACGAATGTCTAATATTAAAAGATCATTGACGTGACTACCATCAAAGTGTGGAAATCCTATATATCTATAGTGATATCTCAAGTCAAATGAGCTAATATGCTACTCGACTCGAGAAGATTCCTTTTGACGTTGGTGTACCATCTATTAGGAATCTTCAAGTAAGTCATTCAATGTTTATCCAATAAATACCTACATGTCTACATGAGTCTCTCTAAGACTCATGGTTAACTAAGATAAGCTATTGGAACTATTCTAATATACGACATGTACCAGTCTCATGGGTTTACTAACCGACCATGTATGTAAACCTTGACTAGGAACTATTTTAATAATTAATCAAGTTGTAATGTTTCTCAGTGTCCATTGCGACGCTTTTGCAACTACAATATAATAAGTCATTCTATGAGATATTTACTTCTTTACCATTAAACAAAAGATTATATCGATGAAAATACTAAATTTTATTCAAAATAAAATATAAAAGTGCAACATATTTACAATAAATACATCAAAAATTGGCGACGAGCACCAACTCTAACAAAGCCATGATTCTTAAGACTTTGGCCAAAGTCGATCACCTAGGGTTGATTACAGATACCAGAAATAATGTTCTAATTAGTTGTAAAGAATCGTGGACATGTCGGAAAAATGAAATGTGCGGCTTGAAAACTTGACGGTGTAATCTCTGTTTCCTAAGCACAACTCGGATATGTGATGACCTAGACTTGTAGTTCAGAAAGGTCGTTCGTGTTCTTCGTAAATTTAAAGGTGGCCGAATTGTGTACATATTAGCTAGACTTGTATGACGAACGTGTCTGAACTTAGAGAGTCTCATAATATGAAGTGTACTCGTTAAACACTTGGGTAGCTAATAATATTTGATAATAAATAATATTATTATTATAATTATCAATCAAAGTAACTAAGTCTTATTGGATAATATTAATTATTTAATTGACCTATTAGGATTAATTGGATTAATCCAAAATCACATAAGGATTTTGTTGTAATTTATAAATATCGCTACCATTGGAGGATATTTGGATAATAAAAAAATATGTAATAATAAGTGTATTTGGCTTGATTTAATTGGATTAAATCAAAGTGGTAGACAATGAACTAATCAAGTGGTTAACTTTGTCTAAATTTAATAGGATTAAATCAAAGTAGTAGACAAAGTTGATTAGTCACACCTAATATGCATATTTGGAAAAATTGGATTAAACTCACCTAAAAGTTGATTAGAACTTGCATAAGCTTGACTATAAAAGGCAAGTTTGAGCAAGTTTTTGATAAGTAAGTACAAGACAAAGTATAAGAAAGACTAACCTCAAGTATTTGTGAGATAAGCTTTGAAAGTTTTCTACATTTTCAATAAGGAGAAGAACATTGGATCTTGGATTCAAGTTTGCTAGGTAAGTTTGATATTCTCTAAATCTATATTTTTCATGTGTGAGTTGTTATCATTAGTGAAACATATAGTGATGTATTATGTATTAGATACATAATAACATAGCTTGAAGTTGAAATTAGGTTAATGAATTATGTATGGATGCTTTGGAAGCATAAGCACAATATGCTTGTGATTGGGTCAAATATGTTCATGTTGGACATGTAACATAAAATTAGAGTTTGGAACTCTAGATGAAAGCTTGTAGCTATGGATACCATTCTAGAATCACTTGACCACCTTTAAGTGACCTAGAATTATTCGTGAGTCACTTCATTATAGGATTCTAATTTAGTATGTATTTTGATTCAAAGTAATGCATATATGTATTTAGAATATATTTCTGTTTATTTTATAACACGTGTTGATGTTGGTTTTGATGTTAAAATTGGATTTTTGAATGTATTGAAGTGTTTAGAGAAAGTTGTAAGTGTTTTGGATTGGATCCAAGTAGAAAATGCTATCTGCCAATATTTTACATAGGTTAGAGTCGCAACGCATGCCCTTGTGCGGCGCGACGCGGCCCTCTCGAAGTTGAGTGTCGCTACGCTCAAGCTTGTGTGGCGTGATGAGCCGAGACTTGGTGCTCTCACACTTTGTGCGTCGCAATGTGCGTCGTAACACCAATGAGCGCTGAAACTTATTTTTCTCTGTTTCAGAGTGTAGACACTGCATTTTTGCATAAAGCCCAATGATGAGCCTCGTATGGAGGCACTACCCGATAAGTTACGGAAGTCACGGGAAACGAATGTCAGAAGGGAAAATTCAAAAATAAATACCTTGTCAAATTTAAACTCACTATTTTAGCCTCGGGTTCTTTTAGTCAATTCATGTATTAAAATATTAGCCTCGGCCCAAAACCCTCGCAACCCATAAAAAAACCCATTTCGCCCAAGCCCAATCCAAAATGTTCAAATCACATTTAACACATGTCCAATCCAATCAAATCTCCTTCCATTTTAAAATATCTAGAATCTAATCCTCACCTAAAATACACAATTTCTTTCCTAAATAATTTAATTAAATACATCCCTTTTTTACTTGATTTGTTTCCATAACAAAAGAAATAAACCCTAATAAGCTTCTCTCTTCTCCCATTCGAAGCCACTCACGGCCAGACCACAACTTCAAAAACTTGCCAAACCCTAAACACACTCACGACATTCACCAAAGAAATAAACCCTAGAGACTCACGGCTCCTCTCTCTTTCCTCTCACAAGCTTACACACGATACAAACACACTACCTGCAACCTCATACGGCAGTTCACAAATCACAAAGAAACCTAGAGACACTTTCTAAGAGAGACACGACAAAACACATAAACAAAGAAAGAAACCCTAACAGTCCCACTCGGCAATCACAAATAAAAACCTACGCTTCCTCTATAATCAACAAAAAAGACACACACAGCCAGAACGTGAAGACAACAAAACCAACCAAGACCTAAGCTCTCATTCTCAACCGAAAATTATATTATTTGCCGGGTGTACATGCTATCTCTCTCACAGCAGGCGGGCCCCAAAACTGTGTGGGGGCCCGTCTGCCGTGAGATAGATGGCATATACAATCGGGACATGATATACCACCTCCTTCTCAACACATACGGCAACCACCATCACTCTCTTTCCTCTCTCTTTCACATCAAACACATCACCAAACATTAACAAGACATACGTTCAACACACAGCCACAAACCAAACAAGCCCTCCACTAAGCCGAAGCCCACACACGCCATCAACACACACCTTACACACACACACCTGACACACACTTACACGCCATCAACACACCATACAACCCACACACACTCTCTCTCGATAAACAAAAAAAACAAACCCTAAAAGATAACTTTCTCTCTCTCATTTGGCAACCCTACTGCCAGCAGCCCTTACACGTGAACAACAGCCTCCAAGACTTTGCTTTCTTATTCTACTCCACCAAACAAATAAAGAAAGCATCTCTCTTATTCTTTCACACACATATACGGCCACATAAGAGAAACCCTAAATGACCTCTCTCTTTTCTTCCCCACACACAGATACGGCCACAAAAGATACAAACCCTAGTCTGGACTCTTCATGCCTCCCCTCTTCTCTCCTCTTGGCTCTCTCGGCATTCATAAAAATATAAACGCTAATCTCTCTCATCTCTCTCTTCTCTATAGCAGACTCTTTTCACGCCAAAAATAAAGCAAATAAACCCTAATCTCTCTTTCTCTCACTCTTCACGGCTTCCTCTCTCTCACCCGGCAAAGCCAAACCCTAACAGCCCTCCTCACTCTCGGCCTCTCCTTCACGTGAACAAATCACTGAACAAAAAATACACGGCACACATACACGTTAAAGCACACACTCTTTCTAGACACAAACTCCACACAGTCATGCCAAAAACAACACGCAGCCTCAGCTCTTCATCTCGGTAATTCACCGAACAAACCCTTCAACAAACTGATTCACGCCAAAGCACCTTCACGGACATTCAAACACACTCACACAAGCTACGCACAAACCAAAAGCCATACACGGTAGCCACACATTCACCAAACAACACCCACCACCTGACCGAGCAAAACAACAACAATAATACCCCTAGTAGCCCCACCAAATAGACGACAATAACAGAAACAAAACCAAGCCAACTCACCGAGCCCACCACGTGAAGACACAAAACAACACACTCTCTCTCCCACCCTAAACATATCAACAAACCCTAATAACCCTTGGCTAGACTCTCATCTTCATAGCCGAGACACACATTCAAGATAATCAGACACGCGCACAGTTCAACACCCTCACACACTCCAAAAACACACATAAACAACACACACAATTCAACACACTCACACACTCCACAAACACATGTACCCTTCACCGTAACACTCACAATAATAAACAAACCTCACAACTGACACACCCTGCCCACTAACCGAATAAAACAACAAATAAGACAACCCTCTAAGCCATGAATAATAGCAAGCCAAACAGTCTCAAAATACACCACAAAAATAGCCCTTATAATCGAGACAAACTAGTCCCAAAAATAGTCCCTAAACACCCTAAAACAGTCTAAAAAAATCATCCAAAAACAGCAGCAAAAAATGTAAAAAAACAGCAGCAGAAAATACAGGAAAACAACGGGTAAAAATAAAAAAAATAGTGAGCGAAAACAGCGAACCAGACAAAACAGCAGAAACATTAACCCTTCTGGGGACGTCCCAACACACTCCCGAGAAGCGACTTAAAAGGTAAGACCTGAGGGCACCTTTTGTTATATTTTATTTTGTTGTCCTGGAAACGGCATGCTTGGTTGGACGTGAAATATGTCCAACCGGGCATGCGAAGTCCTACATTAAAAACAGCCAAAATATTTGGTCACATATTTATTATTCCGTATTTATTTTGTGTTATTTATCTTCCTTGTTATTTCGCGTATATGTCTCTTCGGTTATTTATTGTTATATGCGTTATCATATTTCATGTATGTCAATATTGGGTTAATGATTGCGTTGTGTTAATGCTTGAATGTTGCCTCTCGTGGTATATCGGATGGTACCACTTGAGAAACATTCACGCACGTGTTTATGTCATTTTAGATACCACTTTGGTAATCTTCGTTCGAACGCATTTACGAACACTACTCGAATGCATGCATTCTGTTTTACCATGCATCATATCCCTTACCATTCGAATGCGTTTCCGAACGCTACACGAACGCGCATACAGTGAAAAAACTTCTTTTTATCATATTTTATGCATGTTGGCCTCTTTGGTAATTTCTTTTGCATTACATACTAAATCATTTCTCTTTATTATTAATGCTTTTACTGTTATTACTTATTTACATTTTCGCACTTCTTTGTTTAATATGTTTATGGAATTATGCATTTGCCTTCATTTTTATTTATGTTTATGGGTGTGCAAACTTGTGTGTTGATTAAATTATCTTACATGTGTTGCATAAGACTTGATTATATTATTGCATAAATCCTTTCATTACAATTGGCATAAGTAAGAGACCATTCCAAACCCAACGGTTTGAGGTCTTCCCTTGCGAGGGGTGAGTGCGGCCTTAAATCATTTCCCAGTTCACACTGGGTGGCGACTCCATTTATTCTCCGGTTTAGTCTCCCGCGGGCTACTCCGTACTCCCAAGGGGCTGCGAGCCCGGACAGCGTCGCCGTGTCTACAGTCTGGCGACTCCACTGGGGATAGAGAATCGGCCTCGAAATAATGTCTTGTAATGTTTGTGATTTTTGCTTTAGTTAACCATGTCTCATATATTTTGCATACCCTTTCTTACCTTGATGGCATCATATATCGTGAAGTCATTTTCGCTCGAAGCGGCGGATCGTTATATGGTATCATCACTCGTTGGCATGTACCTTAGGGTATAAAAAAAGGGTGCACTCATTTGGTCGCTCGAACCCTTGAGTGGGGAGACCTAGTTGTGGGCAACCCTTCACCGGCGGGAGCCTTTATCTATACTCCTATAAACCTGCATGAGAACCATAGTTATATGACCTATAGAAGCCACCCATTATGCTTGTGTTTGAGACCATCATAATTTGGATTCATTTGGACCTCTTGTCATAAGATACGAACTTGTTGGGCCATTTAAACTGGGATGAGTTTATGTCTTATAACGATTGGGCCAAAAGCTTCCAAAATGTCGATTGGCCACTATGTGTTTGGGCCCATATCATTTGAAGTTGTTTAGCCACGTTATCGCAAAAGTGTAAACCTGTTGGGCCTTTTTTTTCAACTGGGACAAGTTTGCACCTTGCAATAATATGATTGAATGCTTTGAAATGATAATGGGCCAACTTGTATGAAAACCTTGATGGACTTAGAAGATCCAATCATAATATAAATATGCTAGAAGCATGAGTCCGATATCCATACTGGCTTTCATCTAGGAAGGATACGACTTGTTACGGCATAGTTGCATACTTTTGGATACTTCCAAGTTCATCCCCATGACCACGACTACCGAAAGCCCAATTCGTCATTTCTAGACAATGGTACGATCCCATAATAGGCTTATCCAATGTTGTAATGTTGGAATGTATGCCATAGAGCTACATGTGATGTAAACGGTTTTATGTGTTTTGAAATAATACGATGCATTATTCATTTATCAAATTGTTTGTTTAATTTTCGCATATTATATATCATCTTAAATACCCTAGATTACTTATGTGCCTTCAGACTTAGTGTATGAGTGTCATACACAAGAGGATTTAAGTCTGAAGTTAGTAATCTTAAATAGTCCATAGAGAGCAAACAAAACGGGTACTTTGTTTGTGGTTTATCTATAGCTGCGGTCCATTCTATATTTGTATGACGATCTTGATCCGGATCGTCCAGGTAGAGACATGAGAATGGATGCACCTTGTATGATGCGATCATATAGGACTGGAAACAGATGGAAATGACATTCTTATAATATCCGTTAAACTAAGAAAGTCATTTCGATCTACAAGATGGTCATATATGGATTAATCTTAATCCTGAGTGTACTACGAACTCCCACATGGGAGGCCATGTCCTTTGATTTACAAAGGTGAGGTTGGTGTAGCAGTCCCGACCAATAGCTACGTACTTTGGGGGCATGGTCTGTTGTGTAGCTGGGAACGTTTTACATAGACATGGAGTTCACTCCTTCTTGCGAGAAGTAGAGGAGTATCTTTCTTAAGGGTTGATTCAGTGCTTGAACGATTTGAGCGCTCAAGTCTTTCTATTACGAATAGAAAGATTAAAATTCATAATGGTTATGAATAAATCGTTCATTAGAGAATCAATGATACTTAAGGTAAAAATAATTAGAGGGGTATAACAGACATTATGACCTGATTCTAATTACTAGATACTCGTGAATGGTCAATTCGTATGTAATGACTATATCGATGGACACTGACTTGGTTCGACTTAATATATCATCTGCGGCAATGAGAGTGCAACTTCGGGTTTTTAGTGGAATAACTCGGAGTTAATAATTCGAAGTATTTAATTAAGAGCTTAATTAATATTTAGAGATTATTGGAACTCGGAACCGTAGGTCCATTTGGTCCTCGTGCTAGCTCAATATACTATAGCGGATTTAGTATAATTGGATAGTCCAATTATATACTCACAAAGGTATAAATATTATTAATATGATTAATAATATTATTTGTCACACTTAGAACTATATATTAAAAGTTAATATATAGTTTTAATAATTATATGATAATTAAACACTTGGCATTTAATTATATATGATATAATTAAATAAAAAGGTTAATTGTGTAAATTACAAATTTTGGGTTTTGGAAACCCTTGGATTTAATTTGGAAGTTACATATGTTTAAATAGTATTTAACATTTTTATTTTGTAACATTTATTCCATTATGGAAATTAAAAATAGATGTTACAAAAATTTATTGTTTCTTTTCTATGGTGGCCGAATTCTTCAAGGAAAATGTAAGGGATTTGTTTGTTTTAGAAACAAATAATCCTTGGTATTATTTTGGAAGTTATGACTTTCAAAAGGTTAATTAAATATTTATTTTTGTAACATATATTAGCTTTATGGAAAGTTAATATTGGAAGTTACAAAATTATTTATTTTGGTGCCTTTGCCGAATTTGGGAGAGAGGGAAAGGCTTAGGGTTTGTTTTAATTTTGTAAAATTAAACTTAAGTATAAAAAGAAAAATATGATTTTTCTTTTCCTAAGCCTCTCACTTGCAACCCTAGCCACCTTTCTTCATCTTCTCAATTCTCTCAAAAGTTGAGAAACTAAAAAAAAAAAAAGAAAAAGAAAAAGAAATTGTGTGTGATTTATAATCTCTAAATAGTTTATGGATTTATCTTGTGAGTGTAGCCCACCCTACTATCCGTTGGTAACGAGACATAGCTCGGAAGATCGAGTGGTTGATTCGAACACATATATATGGCTTACGGTAAAGTAATATTCATCAAGATAATCGCTTGTGATCAATGTGTGCGTATGTGTACACATTAAAATGCATGGCCGAATGCATTTGTTGACCATACTGGGCGAAATCCAAGTGGAGCATATGGACAGAATAAATGGCAAAATAAGGTCAATGTCAGTATGTAAATCATGCGCATATACTTTTGGTGGCATAAGCATGTGCGCATGATGATAATTAATATACATAGTTATTCAAGCAAACACTACATGATGAATTCGGTAGTCGAACGGTCACTGGGCTTTGCATGCAGCTTGTTCAGTTTTGGGTAACGCTGTTCAGTTTTTGTGCGGCTGTTCGGGGATGTTCGGGGGCTGTTTCGGGGCTGAATTTTTGTCAAAAATAGAAGCAAAATTTCAATAATATAGTTGGTTCCATTCGGCTAAAGGAAGGGAAGGCTAGAAAAATTTTTCAAGTCCGATCCGTGTGCCTAAGCCGCTTCCGTTGCACGAGGAAAGCGTTTCCTACAATTGGCATCAAGAGCAAGGTTGAAAAGTGTTCTTAAACCTTCTCTTTTTCATTTAAAGTTTCTGTTTTTAATATATTTATATGAGTTATAAATATGATATGCATGTTTAGATGAGTGGGGCACAATATGATATTCATATGATGAATGTTTTTGTTATTTTATGTGATGAATGGATTTTGCATTGGTCGTAAATTTTTCCGGCTCTTATTTTTGTAGTTGGTTTTGTTTTTGGGATGTAAGGACATAAGACAATTATTTACATTTGTTGTAATTTTATTTTTCAATGTAAAATTTCAATTTTTGTAATTTGGAGCACCGAAGACGCCAAAGGAGCCAACACCACTTTGAAGCGGGATTTGAAGACCAATGGATGCCTTGGTAAATCTTATGTAGTAATTAGATTATTATAGGAAAAATAAGAGCCCGGTCAATGCAAAATATTTTTTTTATGTTATATGTATGTTTATTTCGAATTGTTTGAATAACATGTCATGTAGCTTAGGGTGCCCACTCTTGCATTTTACATGCCATAACATGTCATAGATGCATTATCATTATAGACATAAAAATATGATTTTATGTAATTTAAAATGTTTAAATTAGAATATGATATGCATGGAAATCAATTAATTAGATTAATTGGATTTATGGTTTAAAATTTAAATTATAATATATTGGGCTTAATTGGTGCATAATAAATTCCATTGGTATATAGGATGGAAACCCAGATATAAATTTCATAGCAGAATCCGAATGGACGGTAATATGGTCTGCACTCGGGATACAATTCCACGTACCATTGGATTTTATAACGCACTAAGATTTATTAAAATGTTTAATTAAAATTTTGACCTTTTTTTTTAAAAAAATTCCATAAATTTTAAAGTTATTAGTGTTCTAGTATTTTAAAAGTTAAAATATAATAGCTCACTAATACCACTCTAATTAAATTAGTTTAATTGAGTAAAACTATTAGTAGAGACTAATGGAATATTAGTGATACAATTTTTAAGAGTTAAAATTCGTTAGGTCACTTATGTTAAACTAGAGTAAATAATAATTATGATTTAGCTGCCATAAATTTATCCACACTAGTTATAATAAAATATTAGATATTTTATAGATAGAAACCTTATTTTTAAAAATAGTGAGTGGGAGAGGGATATACGACAGTATATCCCGCGATCTCCGTTGTTAGTCCAAAAATGTGAGATTCAAAAGGCGCCTCGAGACGACTTTGCTTTCGTCCCCCTACGGATGATGTCCATTTTGAGTCAATATCAGGTTTGGGTTCTGAGAAGATATGGATTCTAGATGTATCTTGTGAACTGACCTACCCTACGGCGGAACTTCACTCGTTAAGTCCAAGAATCCCGAAACGACGGGTTACACTCACAAAAGAATAATTAACTGTTAATAAAATTCATTGATCGAATGAAACGGTAGTTGTTTAATATAGGAATAAGAGTTGTTCCTGCATACATTAAATTGACTGAGATTATCTCGATCTATCATGCAAGTACTTGACCTACCCTATGGCGGCACTTACTTGTGGAATGATAGATTTCCGTGGCATAGTAATTCTCTTAGGTTTCTAATTCATTATTCATTATTCATGGTTCATGCATCATGTTTAATTTTATGCCAAAATTATTTGATGATTTTAATATGCGATGAATGAATGTTAAATGCATGTTTATTTTATTTTCAGCCATGGTTTCTCCAATTATTTCCATACTTTCAAACGATAAATTAACGGGAGAAAACTATGTTAAGTGGAAAAGTAACATAAACGCTATCCTGGTCTGTGAAGACCTAAAGTTTGTCTTGACGGAGGAGAGTCCTCCCAAGCCGGCCAGAAATGCTGGCCAAGCTGTGCGCGATACCTACCATAAATGGGTTACAGCAAATGAGAAAGCTCGCTGCTACTTGCTAGCATGGATGTCTGAGGTTCTTGCTGCAAAGCATGAACCTATGGCTCTAACATCTCAGATGATGGAGTCATTGAAGGGCATGTTTGGGCAGCCTTCGGAGCGTCAACTCCATGAGGCCATGATCTCAGCAATGACCGCTAGGATGAAGGATGGGACATCAGTCCGAGAGCACGTCTTGAGGATGATGACCTAGCTCAACACCGCTGAAACCCATGGAGCTCGTATTGACGAGCGTAGCCAGGTGACCATGATTATGGAAAATCTTCTGAAGAGTTTCCTACAGTTTAAAAGTAACTATGTTATGAACAAGTTGACTTTTACTTTGACCCAACTGCTTAATGAGATCACCCACTACGAGTCCATACTTGTGGATCCTCGTAAGCTCAGTGTTATGGCAAATGTTGTCGAGTCTTCAAAATCTGCAAAGATAAAGAAGAATAACACTGGAAGGCTAAAGGTATAGCTACTTGACAAACGTAAAGACCTTGCTGAAGGTAATTTTACTATGAGAGTTAGGACAAGGGATGCTGTTTCAGTAAAACAGTGGGAGTTATCAGTTTTCAATTTTTCAAATAAAAGTTATTTGAATTTAAACAAAGTTATGTTTGTTCTTATTTTGTCATGGAAATTTGATTTATATTTCAAAACTATAGCATGATAGTTATCATTTATCTAATAATAATAGTTATTATTTCATAAATGAATTACCTATATGCTAAGGAAACTAGAAGATAACTTGTATGTGTTAAGACCGTTAACACATAAGCCACTGCTCAATACTGAAATGTTTTAGGTTGAGAAACCTAAAACTAAATGGAAAAAGATTTCTCACGATGACACATATCTATGGCGTCTTAGACTTGGTCATATCAGCCTTGACCATATAGACAGATTGATAAAGAACGGAGCCTTAAACCAGTTAAAGCTCGGAACTTTACCAGTTTGCGAATCCCATTTAGAAGGAAAAATGACCAAGAGACCTTTTACTGGAAAAGATATAAGAGCCAGTCAACCACTTGAGCTAATACATTCGGACGTTTGAGGACCGATGAATGTAAGAGCCCAAGGTGTTTATGAATACTTCATCACATTCATTGACAATTATTCTAGATATGGGTATGTTTACCTAATGCATCACAAATCAGATACCTTTGAAAAGTTCAAAGAATATCGTGCTGAGGTTGAGAACCAATTAGGTAAGACAATCAAAATTCTACGATCGGATCGTGGAGGAGAATACCTCGACAGAGATTTCAAGGAATTCTTAGTTTAGCATGGGATAGTATCCCAACTCATAGCGCCTAGAACACCACAGCAAAATGGTGTTGCAGAGAGGAGAAATCGGACCCTACTAGACATGATGAGATCTATGTTTAGTTATAGCTCACTACCTAGTTCGTTCTGGGGATATGCACTGCAAACTGCAATGCATATCCTTAATGTAGTTCCATCTAAATCTGTTCCTAAGACTCCCTTAGAGTTGTGGAATGGTCGTAAAACTAGTTTACGATATTTCCGTATATAGGGGTGTCCAGCACATGTGCTGAAGAATAAGACTACAAAGTTGGAGCCACGTTCTCAGGTGTGCCTATTTGTAGGCTATCCTAAGGAAACTAGGGGTGGATTCTTCTATAGTCCTGATGATAACAAAGTATTTGTATCGAAAAATACCACGTTTCTAGAGGAGGACTATATGAAGGAGTTTAAACCTCAGAGTAAGGTGTTACTCGAGGAGTTACTTGCTGGTTCGACCAGCACACCACAGTCAACAAAAGTTGACAAACACATAACACCTTCGACATCTGAGAGTCAGATGCAAGTTCGTCAGAATGATCTACCACCTAGACGTAGTGGGAGGGTTGTACAACAACCTGATCGCTACCTTGGGGTTGGAGAGGCACAAGTTGTCACATCCAGCGATGGCATAGATGATCCATTGACCTATAGTAGTGCAATGAATGATTCTAACAAAGAGGAATGGCTCAAAGCCATGAACCTAGAGATGGAGTCCATGTACTCCAACTCAGTCTGGGAACTTGTAGACCAACCTGATGGGGTAAAACCCATAGGTTGCAAGTGGATCTACAAAAGGAAGAGGGGATCAGATGAGAAGGTATAGACCTTCAAGGCTAGACTAGTGGCCAAGGGTTATACCCAGAAAGAGGGAGTTGACTATGAGGAAACTTTCTCGCCAGTAGCCATGCTTAAATCCATCCGCACTCTTCCATCCATTGCCGCATATTATGACTATGAAATTTGGCAAATGGATGTCAAGACTGCATTTTGAATGGCAATCTTGATGAGAGTATCTATATGATACAACTAGAGGGGTTCATCGCCCAAGGTCAAGAGCAAAAGGTTTGCAAGATGCAAAGGTCCATTTATGGACTCAAGCATGCATCCCGATCTTGGAATATAAGATTTGATACCACGATCAAGTCTTATGATTTTGAGCAGAATGTTGACGAGCCTTGTGTATACAAGCGCGTCATTGACGGGAAGGTGGTTTTTCTTGTTTTATATGTCGATGATATTTTACTCATTGGGAATGATGTAAAGATATTATCAGACGTGAAAACCTGGCTAGCTAACCAATTCCAAATGAAAGATTTGGGAGAGGCCAATTATGTTCTTGGGATTCAGATACTTTGGGATCGCAAGAAACAATTATTAGCTATGTCTCAGACATCCTATATCGACAAGATCCTTGTGCGATTTGGGATGCAGAATTCCAAGAAAGGCAATCTGCCTTATCGGCATGGAATTCATTTGTCAAAGGAACAGTCTCCTAAGACACCTCAAGATGTTGAGGAAATGAGATATATCCCATACGCCTCAGCAGTTGGTAGTCTCATGTATGTTATGTTATGCACGAGACCGGACATCTATTTTACAGTGGGAGTAGTCAGTAGGTTTCAGTCAAACCCAGGATTGGATCACTGGGTGGCTGTGAAACACATTCTCAAGTATCTTAAGAGAACGAGAGATTATATGCATGTGTATTCCGGTGAGGATATGATCCTAAGGGGATATACAGACTCTGATTTTCAGACAGATGTCGATTCTAGGAAATCTACATCTGGATTAGTGTTCACCCTAGGTGGTGGAGCTATAGTATGGCGGAGTATAAAGAAAACTTGCATTGCTGACTCCACCATGAAGGCTGAATATGTAGCAGCTTGTGAATCAGCTAAGGAAGCAGTCTGGCTTCGTAAATTCTTGGGAGATCTGGAAGTTGTTACAGATATGGATAGACCAGTCACACTCTATTGTGATAATAGTGGTGCGGTGGCAAACTCTAAAGAACCAAGAAACCACAAGAGGGAAAAGCATATAGAGAGGAAATTCATAAGAACCTGGCAGATCCGTTTACAAAGACCTTGTCGGCTAAAGTGTTTAAAGGTCACCTAGATGGTCTAGGATTACGTGACATGTCCCATTTGCTCTAATGCAAGTGGGAGATTGTTGGAATGTATGCCTTAGAGCTACATATGATGTAAACGGTTTTATGTGTTTTGAAATAATACGATGCATTATTCATTTATCAAATTGTTTGTTTAATTTTCGCATATTATATATCATCTTAAATACCCTAGATTACTTATGTGCCTTCAGACTTAGTGTATGAGTGTCATACATAAGAGGATTTAAGTCTGAAGTTAGTAATCTTAAATAGTCCATAGAGAGCAAACAAAGTGGGTAATTTGTTTGTGGTTTATCTATAGATGCGGTCCATTCTATATTTGTATGGCGATCTTGATCCGGATCGTCCAGGTAGAGACATGAGAATGGAGGCACCTTGTATGATGCGATCATATAGGATTGGACACAGATGAAAATGACATTCTTATAATATCCGTTAAACTAAGAAAGTCATTTCGATCTACAAGATGGTCATATATGGATTGATCTTAATCCTGAGTGTACTACGAACTCCTGCATGAGAGGCCATTTCCTTTGATTTACAAAGGTGAGGTTGGTGTAGCAATCCCGACCAATAGCTACGTACTTTAGGGGCATGGTCTGTTGTGTAGCTGGGAACGTTTTACATAGACAAGGGTTGATTCAGTGCTTGAACGATTTGAGCGCTCAAGTCTTTCTATTACGAATAGAAATATTAAAATTCATAATGGTTATGAATAAATCGTTCATTAGAGAATCAATGGTACTTAAGGTAAAAATAATTAGAGGGGTATAACAGACATTATGACCTGACTCTAGTTACGAGATACTCGTGAAGGGTCAATTCGTATGTAATGACTATATCGATGGACGCCGACTTGGTTCGGCAATATATCATCTGCGGCAATGAGAGTGCAACTTCGGGTTTTTAGTGCAAGAACCCGGAGTTAATAATTCGAAGTATTTAATTAAGAGCTTAATTAATATTTCGAGTTTATTGGAGCTCAGAACCGTAGGTCCATTTGGTTCCTGTGCCAGCTCAATATACTATAGCGGATTTAGTGTAATTGGATAGTCCAATTATATACTCACAAAGGTATAAATATTATTAATATGATTAATAATATTATTTGTCACACTGAGAACTATATATTAAAAGTTAATATATAGTTTTAATAATTATATAAGAATTAAACACTTGGCATTTAATTATATATGATATAATTAAATAAAAAGGTTAATTGTGTAAATTCCAAATTTTGGGTTTTGGAAACCCTTGGATTTAATTTGGAAGTTACATATGTTTAAATTGTATTTAACCTTTTTATTTTGTAACATTTATTCCATTATGGAAATTAAAAATAGATGTTACAAAAATTTATTGTTTCTTTTCTATGGTGGCCGAATTCTTCAAGGAAAATGGAAGGGATTTGTTTGTTTTGGAAACAAATAATCATTGGTATTATTTTGGAAGTTATGACTTTCAAAAGGTTAATTAAATATTTATTTTTGTAACATATATTAGCTTTATGGAAAGTTAATATTGGAAGTTACAAAATTAATTTTTTTGGTGCCTTGGCCGAATTTGGGAGAGAGGGAAAGGTTTAGGGTTTGTTTTAATTTTGTAAAATTAAACCGCCTCTCACTTACAACCCTAACCACCTTTCTTTATCTTCTCAATTCTCTCAAAAGTTGAGAAACTAAAAAAAAAAAAAGAAAAAGAAAAATAAATTGTGTGTGATTTATAATCTCTAAATAGTTTATGGATTTATCTTGTGAGTGTAGCCCACCCTACTATCCGTTGGTAACGAGACATAGCTCGGAAGATCGAGTGGTTGATTCGAACACATATATATGGCTTACGGTAAAGTAATATTCATCAAGATCATCGCTTGTGATCAAGGTGTAAATGAACCTTTGCACACACACACTTTGAATCTGGCTTAGATCATTTATTCAAAAACTCGGATTTGAGTTACATTGAGTGCTTTGAAAGTTCTCTGGTTTCATTACGGGCATTCTTTGAGGACAATAATGTGTATAATTATTGGGACTATATGATGAGGCCGCTTTCAAGAAGGCGTAATCCACCTTGACCTAGTGCAAGCAGCGGAAAGCAGAAAGATAAACCAGGTCTGGGGGCGACCAGTCTACCACCTCGCGAATAAGAGACATAACGGGATCTTAAGCCGTGGGACCAAAGAAAACTGAGCGATCACCAGAAAAGAACTGGCAAAAGGAAATTGTAAGCAGATCCAGGGGGCGACTAAAGACATTTATAGGCGAAAGACACCAAAGATCTCAAGAAAAGCCTAACCCATCGGACTAGGAAATGCATCCATGCATACATGCATACACGTCATTTACACGCAATTTTTGTTTTGTGTTCGTAGGATTTGAAGGAAAAAAAAGAGAAAAAAAAAAAGCGGCTAAGAGAAGCAACTCAATTCGCGAACAAGACCCACAACTCAAATAGGGAACAAGACCCTCAACTCAATTTGGGAACAAGAACCTCAACTCATTTCGGGAACAAAACCCGCAACTTAAATCGGGAACAAGACCCACAACTCAAATCGGGAACAAAACCCACAACTCAAATAGGGAACAAGACCCTCAACTCATCTCAAATCAATTGGGAACAAGACCCACAACTCCATTCGGGAACAAGACCCTCAACTGAAATCGAGAACAAGATCCACAACTCAAATCGGGAACAAGACCCATAACTCAATTCGGGAACAAGACCCACATTTCAAATGGGAAACAAGACCCACAACTCAAATCGGGAACAAGACCCACAACTCAATTCGGGAACAAGACCCACAACTCAATTCGGGAACATGACCCACATTTTAAATCGGGAACAAGACCCACAACTCTATTAGGGAACAAGACCATCATCTCAATTCGGGAACAAGACCCTCAACTCAATTCGGAAACAAGACCCACAACTCAGTTCGGGAACAAAGCCCACATTCAGTACAGCTCAGGAACAAAGCCCACATTCAACACAGTTCGGGAATAAAGCCCACATTCAGCACAGCTCGGGAACAAGACCCTCAACTCGGTGGTTCGGGAACAAAGCCCAAAGGTCGTAGTGCCTGGCCATCAGCCCATCTCAACTCAGTAACGGTTCGGAAATGAACCACCCCACATCAGTAATGGTTCGGAAATGAACCACCATCTCACATCAGTAACGGTTCGGAAATGGACTACCTCTCATAAAGTAATGGTTCGGGAATGAACCATCTCACATTAGTAACGGTTCGGGAATGGATCATCTTACATTAGTAACGGTTCGGGAATGAACCATCTCTCAAGTAACGGTTCAGGAATGAACCACTTCACATCAACTCGGTTTGGTAATGAATCCTAGAGATCTCAGCATCTTACAGGGATGAACCTTAGGGGTCGCAACACCTCGTCAACAAAATCAATTCAGTTCGAAGCATCTCGTAAAGCAGCAGGTAAGTATGACAGCCGACGAACCAGATAAGTAAAAAAAAACGCATGCATAACTTTGATAGGGTTGTCACTGTCACACACTACACAAGCCCCATCAAAATGGGGGCAACTGTAGACACTGTATTTTTGCATAAAGCCCAATGATGAGCCTCGTATGGAGGCACTACCCGATAAGTTGCGGAAGTCGCGGGAAACGGACGTCGGAAGGGAAAATTCAAAAATAAATACCTTGTCAAATTTAAACTCACTATTTTAGCCTCGGGTTCTCTTAGTCAATTCCTGTATTAAAATATTAGCCTCGGCCCAAAACCCTCGCAACCCATAAAAAAACCCATTTCGCCCAAGCTTAATCCAAAATGTTCAAATCACATTTAAAACATGTCCAATCCAATCAAATCTCCTTCCATTTTAAAATATCTAGAATCTAATCCTCACCTAAAATACACAATTTCTTTCCTAAATAATTTAATTAAATACATCCATTTTTTACTTGATTTGTTTCCATAACAAAATAAATAAACCCTAATAAGCTTCTCTCTTCTCCCATTCGAAGCCACTCACGGCCAGACCACAACTTCACAAACTTGCCAAACCCTAAACACACTCACGGCATTCACCAAATAAATAAACCCTAGAGACTCACGGCTCCTCTCTCTTTCCTCTCACAAGCTTACACACGATACACCCACTACCTGCAACCTCATACGGCAGTTCACAAATCACAAAGAAACCTAGAGACACTTTCTAAGAGAGACACAGAAAAACACACATACAAAGAAAGAAACCCTAACAGACCCACTCGGCAATCACAAATAAAAACCTACGCTTCCTCTAGAATCAACAAAAAGACACACACAACCAGAACCTGAAGACAAACAAAACCAACCAAGACCTAAGCTCTCATTCTCAACACATAGGACAACCACCATCACTCTCTTTCCTCTCCCTTTCACATCAAACACATCACCAAACATTAACAAGACACATGTTCAACACACAGCCACAAACCGACCAAGCTCTCCACTAAGCCGAAGCCCACACACGCCATCAAGACACACCTGACACACACTTACACGCCATCACACACCCTACAACCCACACACACTCTCTCTCTATAAACAAAAAAAAAAAACCCTAAAAGACAACTTTCTCTCTCTCATTCGGCAACCCTACTGCCAACAGCCGCTACACGTGAACGGCAGCCTCCAAGCCTTTGTTTTCTTCTTCTACTCCACCAACCGAATAAAGAAAACAACCCTCACCTTCTTTCACACACACATACGGCCACACAAGAGAAACCCTAAACGGCCTCTCTCTCTTCTTCCCCACACACAGATACGGCCACAAAAGATACAAACCCTAGTCTGGACTCTTTACGCCTCCCCTCTTCTCTCCTCTTGGCTCTCTCGGCATTCACAAAAATATAAACCCTAATCTCTCTCATCTCTATAGCAGACTCTTTTCACGCCAAAAACAAAGCAAATAAAACCTAATCTCTCTTTCTCTCACTTTTCACGGCTTCCACTCTCTCACTCGGCAAAGCCAAACCCTAACAGCCCTCATCACTCTCGGCCTCTCATTCACGTGAATAAATCAATGAACAAAAAATCACACGGCACACATACACGTTAAAGCACACACTCTTTCTAGACACAAACTCCACACCGTCACGCCAAAAACAACACGCAGCCTCAGCTCTTCATCTTGGCAATTCACCGAACAAACCCTTCAACAAACTGATTCACGCGAAAGCACCTTCACGGAAACTCACACACACTCACACAAGCTACGCACAAACCAAAAGCCATACACGGCAGCCACACATTCACCAAACAACACCCACCACCTGACCGAGTAAAACAACAACAAATAATACCCCTAGCAGCCCCACCAAACAGACGAAAATAACACAAACAAAACCAAGCCAACTCACCGAGCCCACCACGTGAAGACACAAAACAACACTCTCTTTCTCCCACCCTAAACACATCAACAAACCCTAAGAACCCTCGGCTAGACTCTCCTCTTCATAGCCGAGACACATATTCAAGACAATCAGACACGCGCACAATTCAACACACTCACACACTCCACAAACACATATAAGCAATGCACACAGTTCAACACACTCACACACTCCACAAACACACGCACCCTTCACCGTCACACTCACAATAATAAACAAACCTCACAACCGACACACCCTGCCCACTAACCGAATAAAACAACAAATAAGATAGCCCTCCAAGCCGTGAATAATAGCAAGCCAAACAGTCTCAAAATACACCATAAAAATAGCCCTTAAAATCGAGACAAACCAGTCCCAAAAACAGTCCCCAAACACCCCAAAACAGTGTAAAAAATCATCCAAAAACAACAGCAGAAAACACAGAAAAATAGCAGTAGAAAACATAGGAAAACAGCGGGTAAAAACAGTGAAAATATCGAGCGGAAACAGCGAACCAGTGAACCCGAAAAAACATCAGAAACTTAACCCTTTCGGTGATGTCCCAACGCACTCCCGAGAAGCGACTTAAAAGGTAAGACCTGAGGGCACCCTTTGTTATATTTTATTTTGCTGTCCTGGAAACGACATGCTTGGTTGGACGTGGAATACGTCCAACTGGGCATGCGAAGTCCTACATTGAAAATGGCCAAATTATTTGGTCACATATTTATTATTCCACATTTATTTTATGTTATTTATCTTCCTTGTTATTTCGCGTATTTGTCTCTTCGGTTATTTATTGTTATATGCATTATCATATTTCATGTATGTCAACATTGGGTTAATGATTGCGTTGTGTTAATGCTTGAGTGTTGCCTCTCGTGGTATATCGGATGGAAACCCATACATAAATTCTGTAGCCGAATCTGAATGGACAGTAGTGCGGTCTGTACTTGGGATACAACTCCACGTACCGCTTGAGAAACATTCGCGCACGTGTTTATGTCATTTAGATACCACTTTGGTAATCTTCATTCGAACATGTTTCTGAACGCTACTCGAACGCATGCATTCTATTTTACCATATATTATATCTCGTACCATTCGAACGCGTTTCCAAATGCTACACGAACACGCATACAGTGAACAAACTTCTTTTTATCATATTTTATGCATGTTGGCCTCTTTGGTCATTTCTTTTGCATTACATACTTAATCATTCTCTTTATTATTAATGTTTTTACTGTTATTACTTATTTACATTTTCGCACTTCTTTGTTTAATATGTTTATGGAATTATGCATTTGCCTTCATTTTTATTTATGTTTATGGGTGTGCAAACTTGTGTGCTGATTAAATTATCTTGCATGTGTCGCATAAGACTTGGTTATATTATTGCATAAATCCTTTCATTACAATTGGCATAAGTAAGGGATCATTCCGAACCCAATGATTTGAGGTCTTCCCTTGCGAGGGGTGAGTGCGGCCTTAAATCATTTTCCAGTTCACACTGGGTGGCGACTTCATTTATTCTCCGGTTTAGTCCCCCGCGGGCTACTCCGTACTCCCAACGGGCCGCAAGTCCGGACAGCATTGTCGTGTCTACACAGAGTTTTCGAACTCCGATTTGTCCCAAATTTTTTCCTATAGACTCGTAAAGGAATATAGTATTCCGTTAAATTATTTAAAAATACACCCATGCTCTATATCCAAGGGTTAGACCCATTTCCGTTATACATGACACCGTTCCGACCATAGGGATTCCACAACTGCTCCAACAACTGTATCGTGGACTGTAAACATGTAAAACATGAATATAAAAAATATCATGTGAAAGCGTAACCTGTAGATATGGCACATGAAAAATATAACTGAATACCGATCCAACCCTAGGGGGTTCCACAACCGCGCCAACAGAAAATGCTCTCTGCCAATATTTTACATAGGTTAGAGTCACGACGCGTGCCTTTACGAGGCGCGACGCGGCCCTCTTGGCGTTGAGTGTCACGATGCTCAAGCATGTGGGTGTGACGAGTCGAGACCCGGTGCTCTCGCACTTTGTGCATTGCAACATGTGCACAACGTGCGTCGCAACATCTGTGAGCGCTGAAACTTCATTTTCTTGGTTTCGGAGTTTCTGGACTTCAATTTGTCTCGGATTTTTCCTATGGACTCGTAAAGGAATATATTTTCCATTAAATATTTTAAAATACATCAATGCTCTATATCCAAGAGTTAGACCCATTTTCACTGTGTGAAGTACCGATCTGACCCTAATGGTTCCACAACCGCTCCAACATAATAGTATCAGAGCATGTCTTAACCACAAAATATATTTTAAATAGAAAATAATATTGTTACATGTTTGACAAGTATTTGAATCTATGCCTTTGTAATTTTAATTTAATTATGCATAAGTCATATTAGATATGCATTGCATGTTTTAAATTATAATTTTTAGTTTGACTCAAACATGTAAATGACTTGATTGGCATAAATCTCCCGTGATTATGTGATTACTTTATTTAAGTGATAGTATTAACAATGGAGCATTATTGGATGGTTCATCTTGTCAATACGGAGATGAATGAGTTCTTATTACTTATGTCCAATACTGTCATTATTATGATGATATAAGTGGTTAGAACTTAGGTCACTCTGGTAAAACATTAGATGTAGCATAATGAGCTGACGTAATCACCCAATACCATCATTTTTTTGAGGATGTACTTACAAAGCTCATTAGTTTACATTGATAATTATACACTTATAATACGTCTTAATCTAATACTGTCATTATTGTGAGGATAAGAAACGATTCAGGAGCAAACTTGGGAGTCACATGTATATGATTGACCTTTGAGGTTTACCTAATGTGTTTATGAAGGCCAATACCGTCATTATTGTGTGGCTGGAGTGAATGTCATGGGATCCACTCCCCGCTATGAAATTTTGATTGTCAAATTTCTATTTTTCTTTAAGGGAGATTACGAAATTACGTAAAGTAATGGTGGGGCACTAAAATCCATAAGTGTATTAGTGTTTCTATATTGAAATGAAAATGTTCTACTAGTGTTTAATTGTTGTCTTGTAGATGGCTACCACAAATCCATTAGCGCGACGTTTGGATTTTAATAAATTGAAAGGATCCGAGAACTATTTTGAGTGGGAAATGAACATCCGTCTTATCTTGGAGTTTGAACGATTGAGCTATGTGACACTCAATCCATTCCCTATCAAAATCGATCCTGATTCCACTCCCGAAGAGCATGAGACATTTGAAAATTGGAAGGATGATAACCTAAGGGTGAAATCCTACATTTTGGGATCAATGGTTCCAGATTTGTTAAGACAATACATAGAGGTACCTGATGCTTGGAGCATTATAAGAACACTCAATGAGTTGTTCGAAGTAAGTCAAGAGATTGAAATATATCGGAGGTCTAAGGAATTTTTTCAAGCTACGCTCAATGATGGATGAGCGATAAGCATTCATATTTTGAATATGATCGACCATAGCCGGTATTTGGAACGACAAGACATTATGATTGATGAAAGGTGATAAGTGCACGAAAGTGTACTTTGAACCACGCTAACTCAGTGTAGTTGCTATGTTCTTAATCTTAATTAAATTTCATTTTGTGCTTTGTTATTAGGAGCAATGAATAATGAATAATGGACCAAAAAGACATGTTTCGGAGCCTAACGGACGCATCGGACCCGCGCAGGAGCATCAGAGACGCGAGACAGCAACCAGTGAAGTAAAACACACTGGCGCTGTGGCGCCCATGTCTTCACGCTGAAACACGCCTAAGCCAAAATGCTGAGTGTTTGGCGCTGCGGCACCCAAAACGTCCAGAAAACCCTATTTTGGCCATCTCTGATGCGCATAAGGGTTCCAGAGCCTCCCTATATAAACCCAGCTTCATCCTAGCCCAAAAAAAAAAAGAAAAAAGAAGAGAAATTCAGAGAAAATAATTGAAGAACCAAGGAGAAGAACTCAACAACATGGAGACAAGAACAAAGAACATGAAGTCTATGACATCGTCTCTTCAGTTTATCAAGGTTTCTTCCTTCACCATGCAGCAAAGCTAAGGATGAACCCCTATGTTATTTTTTTATTTATGTTATTTTGATTCTTGTATGGACCTTAACTTGATTAATATAATTGATATATTGTTATTATTTTTATCACTTGAATGATTAAGCCCAAAAACTTATTTCAATAATTTATATATAAGTTCAGCCCTATTTTTCTTATGTGTGGATCGTAGAATTAAGTTGTGACTGGTTAGTATTATTTTACGAGTTTATCTTCTGCTACAGTATTGCTTGTAATGTTGTCGTTGTTGGATAACTTGTAATGATAATCTATATGTGTGTTAACAATAAAGAGACATACTATCAATTACTTCAGACCTTAATTTGAGTTGCATTGAATATCTTCTGATTGTGGGTTTGGGAAGTGAAACCCTCAGTTGTGTAATAAGAGAATCAGAAAACTAGATATAAGAACATGGTTTAGGGGGAATTCCGAAAGCTTTACTATTCAAATCACTGATAATCTTCTTTCACTTTTCCGTAGTTTTATTTTATATCATAATCTGCAAATCTTTTCCTTTTCACAAAGTTACTGCTAACGCATGTTTGTCCGATTGAGTAGTTTCTGTAGCCATCTCCCTGAGGAATCGACACCCCAGCTGTGCTACGATAGCCGCGGACACTTTTGGGCGTAATCAAAAGGCTAGGTCGAAATTTGATTATGTCTTCTTTACCCGGTATATATGTTGGCTTTGTGTTAAAATTTCACATACATTCGATGAAAGCCACATATGAAGAACTTCATAACATGTTGTACACATCGAAGCATGATTTAAAGAAAGGCAATCCCATTTTGTACCTTCATAGTGGAGTAATTTCTTCAAAGACTTCTAAGAAGTCCAAGAAGATTAAAATGGGAAAGAACTCAAAGAAGTACAAAATTACAAGACCGCATGTAGCTCGTGATGCATGTCTACATTGCAAGAAGTCTGGACACTGGAAGAAAGATTGTCCAGAGCTGAAAGGATAGACATGAACCATATATATGCTTTGTATTTTTCCTATTATTGACATCTCATTAGCCTTAGATAAAAATAATGGATGAGTGTTAGACACCGGCAGTCTAACTCATATTTGTAACTCCATGAAGGTTATGAGGGTTAAAAGAAGGCTGAACAAAAGAGAGATCCAGCTTAGAGTTGAGAATGACGAGACATTGGATATCAAGGCCATATGAACGATAATCTAGATCTCCATGATGAATGTAAATTAATTTTACATGACTGTTAATAATTCCATCTCTTATTAGACAGATAATATCGTTCTCGATATTAGATAAAGAGAGATATAAAATAAACATTAAAGATTGTGCTTTATGTTTATATGATAAAGACAATTATTTTATATGTGAATGTTCTTTATCTAACAATCATTATATTTTGGAAACATATCGATATGTCCTTAATATATAGGAAAATACAAGTAAAAGATCTGAATTGAATAATACTAAATTATGGAATATGTGATTGGGCCACATAGGTGGTAAATGCCTATCAAAATTAGATATGGATGGTTTGATTAAAAATCTTATCTCATATCTTTATCCGATTTATGAGTCATGTATCCAAGGGAAAATGACAAATACGTTATTTCTTTGTATTGGGCATCATACTGAACATTTATTGGAGCTAGTATCTAGTGATGTGCGTAGTCTATTAAATAATATCGCTCATGATGGTTCAACATACTTCGTGACATTCACGGATGATAAGACAAGATATGGATATGTCTATTTGATGAGAGATAAATTAGAAACATTTGAAAAGTTTAAAATATTCCGAAATGAAATTGGAAAATAAACCAGGAAATTCATCAAGTGCCTTCGATCAGATCAAGATGGTGAATTCATGAGCGATGAATTTAGATGTTATTTAAGGGAGGATGAGATTCTAGCCCAATATAGACCACCAGGAACTCCTCAACACAATGGTGTATATGAGTGGAGAAATCATACTTTATTGGATATGATACGATTTATGTTGAGCTATACAGATCTTCCATATTACATTTGAGGTTATGTTTTACTTACTATTGTCTACATACTCAACAGAGCATACCAGATATGGTACGGTAGAAATCTAAGTCTTAAATATTTAAACATTTAGGGTTATCTCACATAGGTTAGAGTTTAGCAGCGGGAATAACTAGCACCCAGAGGGTATCAATACAGGTTCGTTGGATATCCTGAAAATTCTTTGAGATATCAATTCTATAATTCTGAGCAACGAAATGTATTTGTTGCTCGTTTTGCCACTTTTCTTGAAAAAGAATTTTTAAAAGAAAGTGGGAATTGTAGAAAGATTGAACTCGATGAGTTTGATCCCAACATTAAAGAACCTGAGATGGAACCACTGATCCAACTAGTTGAAGCTTCTACAACATAGGTTTTACGTAGGTCGAATAGAATATCAAGGCCTCTAGATAGACTGTTCTTAATGTTTGATACAAGCCTCGATGTTCTCCTATTGGAGAAAATAGGTTCGAATAAGTATAAACAGGCGATATTGGATATCGATTCGGGAAAAAGACAGAGAGACATGAAATCTGAAATGGATTATATGCATGACAATCAAGTTTGAAACTTGGTTGAACTTCCTAAAACAGTTAAACATATTGGTTGTAAATGAGTTTATAAAAGGAAGCGAGGGCCCGACAGAAATATCGAAACCTTTTAGGCCCGAATGGTAGCAAAAGTGATAGCCAAAGTTGATTAGTTAAACCTTTCAGGCTCGACTGGTAATTATAAAAATATGTAATAATATGTATATTTGACTTGATTTAATTTGATTAAATCGAAATGGTAGACAATAAACTAATAAGGTGGTCAAACTTTATCTAAATTTAATTAGATTTAATCAAAATGGTAGCCAAAGTTGATTAGTTACACCAAATATGCATATTTAGATAAATTGTATTAAGCCTACCTAAAAGTTGATTAGAACTTTTATTAATTAAAAAATATATAAGCTTGACTATAAAATGGAAGCTTGAGCAAGTTTTTGATAAAGCAAGTACAAGACAAAGCATAAGAAAGATTAACCTAAAGTATTTATGAGATAAGCTTTAGAAGTTTTCTACATTTTCAATAAGGAGAAGAAAATTGGATCTTGGATTCAAGCTTGCTAGGTAAGTTTGATCTTCTCTAAATCTATATTTTTCATTAGTGAGTTGTTATCATTAGTGAAACATATAGTGATGTATTATGTATTGGATATATAATAACATAGCTTGAAGTTGAAATTAGGTTAATGAAATTGTGTATGGATGCTTTGGAAGCATAAACATGATATGCTTGTGATTGGGTCAAATATGTTCATGTTAGACATGTAATATAAAATTGACTTTGGAACTCTAGATGAAAGCTTGGAACTATGACTACCATTCTAAAATCACTTGACCACCATTACGTGACCTAGAATTAGTCATGAGTCACTTCCTTGTGGGATTCTAATTTGGTATGTATTTTGATTCAAAGTAATGCATATATGATTTAAAATATATTTATGTTTATTCTATAACACATGTTGATGTTAGTTTTGATGTTAAAATTGGATTTTAGGTGTATTGAAGTGTTTGGAGAAAGTTGGAAGTGTTTTGGATTGGATCCAAATATAAAATGCTTTCTGCCAATATTTTACATAGGTTAAAGTTGCTACACATGCCCTTGCGCGACGCGACCCTCTCGACATTGAGCGTCGCGACGCTCAAGCTTGTGTGGTGCGACATGCCGAGACTTGGTGCTCTTGCACTTTGCACGTCGCAACGTGCTTTGCAACACCAATGAGCGCTGAAACTTCATTTTCTCTGTTTCGGAGTTTTCGAACTCTGATTTATCCCAGATTTTTTCCTATTGACTCGTAAAGGATTATAATATTCCATTAAATTATTTAAAAATACACATATGCTATATATCCAAGGGTTAGAACCATTTCCATTATGCATGACAACGATCCCACCCTAGGGATTCCACAACCGCTCCAACAACTGTATCATGGACTGTAAACATGTAAAACATAAACATAAAACATATCATGTGAAAACATAACCTGTAAATATGGCACATTAAAAACATAACTGAAAACATGCAAACATGACACATGAGAAAACATAAACTGTAAACATGTAATCCTGACAGATAACTATAAAATGTAAACTCATAAACATGACTTAGAACTGTAAACATGATGACGTGACTGCAAAATGTAAACATGAAAACTGGAAAACATGTTGTGACCCAAAAACTGTGACATAAACTAAAAACGACAACACGAATTGAAAACCGTAAACACGGCTTGAAATAGTAAACCTGAACTGAAACTGTAGAACGTAAACTAGAAACATAATTGAAAACTGTAACATGAACTGAAACTGAAAACTAGATTGTGAATTGAAAACGTAAACATAAGCTGGAACTGTAAAATATGAACTGAAAGTGTGAACCTGAAGTAAACTGTAAATTGTGGCATGTAACCATAAATCATGAACTGAAAACCCCTAAATCATAAACCGATATACGTTATACATACAATGCTCATACGAAATGTATTACCTATTTTATAATAAATATGAGATGAATGTCGTCTGAGTGGAATTCCTAACTAGTATTTCTATAATGGAAACCCATAAGCTGAAAACGTAATTTGTAAACATTTAACATGTGAACACAAACTAAAAATATATATACATGACTTGTGAAAACATGAACTGCAATCGTGTAAACATGGGTTGTAAATTGAGAATATGAACCGTGAACATGAAATACGACTTGAAGATCGTGAAAAATAATTTTTGTAACATGAAACATGGATAATAATTTATAGTATATAAACTGTAACTAAGACATATCACAACCGTAATAGCTTGAAAACATAATTAGGGAAATAACATTCACTCGCAGAACCGATGTCCTAATACTTGTGTGCTCGAATGGAACTGAATGGATTCTCCTACATAGAATCTTTAAAGTATTTGAACAAGGTACGATTAGTATACATGAGTAATTACGATTCAAAAACATGCATGTGAATAATACATGTGGCTTTTCTAGCATGGAAGCTTATGGCGCTATCCAACATCTTAAGGTATGGCCTAAAACATGTAAGAACTGATCTTGGAATTAGGATTGCGTCGCGACGCCAAGTGAGGTTTCTACGTTTGTGTCACGTCACGATGCGAGTTCGATTTACAGGTCTGATCAGAAGCTTCGCACGTTGTACAACCAAAGGGAAAACCCAAACACTCTAATTCATGACAACAATAAATCACCACCCAATCTCCATATTTCCCACATACAACATGACTTGTTATACCTTATTTTAATAGTAATAAAAAGCTCAGATCTAGGTTTCTATTTAAATATTGGATTGTTTATCATTCTCTTTACATTAACTTGACAAAGGGAGTTTTGGTTTAACATTGGGAATTGATAACACATGTTTTATTCATAAGGATAGAATCTCGTACAATATAAAAATATACTTGTAGAGCATGCGTAACCATGGTTAGAACTGTTGGAATTTATGCCATAGAGCTTCATGTATTGTAAACAGAATTGATTATAGTAATAATAAATGCATTATTCATTTATCAAAGTTGTTTGATTTAAATCGCATATTGTCCAACTGTCTTGTTTACCTTGATTACTCTTATACCTTCAGACTTAGTGTATGTTTGATGCACAAGATGATTTAAGTTTGAAGTTAGTAATCTAAATAGTCCATAGAGAGCAAACAAAGAGGGTATTTTATTTTTGATTTATCTTTAGATGCGGTCTATTCTATACTTGTATGACGACCTTGATCTGGGATTGTTCATATAGTGACATGGGAATGAAGACTTCTTGTATGATGAGATCATATATGACTGGACTCAGATAAATATGAATTTCTTTTAATATCCGTTAACCGAAGAAATTCATTTTATATAATAGATGGTCATATATGGATTCGATCTTAATCCTGAGTGTACTACGAACTCATGCATGGCAGGCTATGTTATTTGATTTACTATGGTGAGGTTGGTGTAGCATTCCCGACCAATAACTACGTATTTGGGGATATAGTTTGGGTGTAGCTGAGAACATTTTACATAGATATGGAATTCACTCATTCTTAATAGAAGAAGAAGAATATCTCTTTTAAGAGTTGATTCGGGACTTGAACAATTTGAGCGCTAAACTCTTATATTACAAATAGAAAATTTTATATTCATAATTGTTATGAATTAATTTATAATTCATAAGGTCATAATTTATATTAGATATAGATTATTAATTGCACGTTGTGATGAGTTGACACAATTAGATTCATGAGATGAATGATTTTTAATGTTCATTCCCACTCATTTAACATAATATTTTGTATAGTTTCTTGAGTTTTGTGAACGTTTTGATGTGTTTTATTGTTATTTTGCAGATAAATAAAGTTTGGGAAGCATTGGAAGCAATTTGGAGCCAAAACAGTGAAAACGGACAAAAAATGGCATTTTGGTAATTTTCAGCATCGCGACGTCTAACGTGCGCCGCCTGCTAACTTGCGCCGGACATGTGGACCAGTCAGAAGAAATTTGCTAAAATGCACCGGATGCTAATGTGCGCCGATAATACTAACGTGCGCCGTGCCATATGTCACCATCATAACCGATCATGCTAAAATACGCCTGGACACATGTCACAATCCTATGGCGCCGACACACCACGTGACACGTGTCATCTTCTGATTGGATAGAATCATCTGCGAATCACATGCTGCCATGTGTCAAGATGTCATTGGACCGAATTACCGCGTGCCACGTGTCACAATTCTATTGGGTCGACGAAATCCGCGTCAACAGTCAACGTCCACGCGAAATTGACCAGTCAACACAAGCCAGCGTCGCGACGCAAGAAGGATTATGGCGTCGCGACGCCGGAACCAAATTCTGCCTATAAATTGAGGCTTTCTACACCTCATTTGGTGTGCTTTCCTTGGGATTTTTTCCTTGATTTCATAGGATATCATCTATTTTGTAAATTATTAATAATATTTAAATTATGTATTTTTATTTTTAGTTTTTATTACAGCTTACTTTTTATTTACTTTTATGTTTTGTAGTTAAAATTTCGCTGGGATAAAAGGTGAAACATTTAATATAATTATCTAGGTTAATCTCCCTTAATTATAATATTTAAGTTATAATTTAACCGGATTAATTAATGGCAGACTTTATTACCACCTATATGGTCGGTCTAAATATAAATTACTTTACCGCCTATATGGCTGGTCTGTATGTGACAGATAATTACCGCCTATATGGCTGATGTAGTTGGACTAAATGGATTACCGCATATATGGCTGGTTTTAAATGTTTAACATAATTAATTCCTGAGAAAGCAGAACAGAAAATAATTTATATATTATAATAGTGAGATTCCTAGATAAATATTAAATTTGGATCCTCTAACCCCAACATTTTATTTTATTCTAGGGAAGTGATGAAACACAATATTAACACGCTTAATAATTGATTTAATATATATTGGGTAATTCTTTAGTTTGTTTATTGCGTCTTAAGCTTAATGTTCTTATGGTCTGATCACCAATAAGATTGATGTGGTAAACTTAAAATAACTTGACAAAGGAATTTGGTTGACATCAATAAGATTGATGTGGTAGCCATAATTGGAATTTAATATTAATGAATCCAGGTAATTTGGTTGACATAGACATGGTTCAATGGGTTATACTGGGTATTTGCATCTGACAATCGACAGAGGCTTTTGCATATCTTCGTGTTCCAGGTTAGCAAACTAATTTATTACACATATATAAGAGAATCAATTCATATTTATATTAATATTATGTGGAGTCACAACCGTAGATCTTTGAGTCTTTTGTTATTTTCCTTAGTATTTTATTTGTGTCTTTAAGTATTTTATTTATCAAATCCACATTCAACCAACAAAAGCAATCATTCTTTTCTCCATATAATTAGATACATGTAAATAAATAGTATCAATAATTAATAACAACAGTAGGAATTAAGTTCTTGTGGGATCGATATTTTTATACTACTTGAACGATACGTGCGCTTGCATTATACGTGTGTGTTTACGCCGGTCATTCATGTGATGAATGTTTACTTTGATTCATGTGATGAATGTATTGCGTTGATCGTTAATTTTGTGGCTCTTATTTTTAGTATTGGAGACCATAAGGTCATATTCTTTTAAGTGTCTTAAGTTCACTTCCTTTGTAATAAGTCCATATATAACCCTATTTGTAACTTGGAGGAGCCGATACCGCGAATGACTCATTACGAACCTATTCCGCGAAGAACTCAACAACACACCATGGAGCCAGATTTAAAGACCAATGGATGCCTTCGATTTATTGTACTAATTAGATTAGTATAGAAAAATAAGAGCCTGGTTAACGTGATTTGTAATGTGTATATTTTTTGAAATTACTGCCCTTGGAAACAGGCGTGCATCGCGACGCGCACCTTCATGCGTTGAGACGCTGCATATTTTGAGCTACTGGAATTAGCCGCGTCGAGACGCGAAAGAGTCACATCGTGACTCGTAGTAGTCTGCTTCGTGACGCACCACAGAACTGATACTTTTGAAGTTACTGGTTTATGGGTGTCACGACGTCCAGCCTAGGTGAATGTATGTGTTTTTAAAATTTTTATTAACATGTCATATAGCCTAGGGTGCATACTCTTGCATTTTCATATGCTATAACATGTTGACATGCATAATATTCAAGTCATGAAATATGATTTTATGTAAATTTAATAGTTAAATAAGAATATGAGATGCATGCAAACGAATTAATAAGATTAATTGGTTTAAAGGTTTAAAAATTACGAATTCAAGTTTTAATACAAATGGACCTTATGAGTATATTATTTTCCTTGGTATATCGGATGGAAACACAGACGTAAATTCCATAGCCGATTTCGAATGTATGATAATTCGGTCTGCACTCGAGATAGAATACCACGTACCTTTGGAATAAATAATGTTCTTTTATCAATTAAATGGTTTAATGACATTTGGTCTATTCGTTGAATTCTAATTTTAAAACCTATTAGCGGAAAAATAATTTAAGAGTTAAATTGATTAGATCCTTAAAGTAACTTGATTAAATAAGTTTAATTAAGTTAATAGATTAGTAGAGACTAATCAGGATTGGTGAATAAAATTTTAAAAGTTAAAATTGGTTAGATCACTAATAATTCACTAGTATTAATAAATATATGTTTTTAGTCGAGCATAATCTTATTACATTAGAAACTAGTGAGATAGAAACCTTACACTTCTAAATAGTGAGTGGGAGAGAGGTTACCACAATATATCCCGCGATCTCCATTGTTATCCAGAAACATGAGATTCAAAAGGCGCCTCATGACGACTTTATTTTTCATCCCCTTACGGATGGTGTCCATTTTGGGTCAATATCAGGTTTGGAATCTGAGAGGATAGAGACTCTAGATGTATCTGGTGATTTGACCTACCCTACGGCGGCACTTCACAAGTTAAGTCCAAGGGTTTCGAAATAATGGGTCACACTCACAAAGGAATGATTAAGTTATTAATCAAAGCTTCGTTGATCAAAATAAAGGTAGTTGATTAATATATGAATAATAGTTATTTCAGATATATTAATCAATTGAGAATGTCTCAATCTATCATGCGAATAACGGTAGTTGATTAATATAGGAATAAGAGTTATTTCAAATATATTAATCAATTGAGAATGTCTCAATGTATAATGTGAATACTTGACCTACCCTACAACGACACTTATTTGTGGGATGATAGATAACCATGGCATAGTAATTCTTTTAGGTTTCTAATTCATTATACATTGATCATGCATCATGTTTAATTTTATGCCTTAAAGTTTGACAATTCGAATATGCGATGAATGAATGATTGAATGAGCGTTTATTATTTTTCAGCCATGGCATCTGCAATTATCTCAATTCTCAAACAACAAGAAAAATTAACTGGGGAAAATTATGTTAAATGGAAAAGTGACATGAATGCTATTTTTGTTTGTGAAGACCTTAAGTTTGTCCTAATGGAGGAATGTCCTCCTGAGCCAGCTCCAAATGCTGGCAGAGCTGCACATAATGCCTATAATAACTAGATTAAGGCCGATGAGAAAACCCATAGCTATTTGATAGCATCCATGTCTGAGGTTCTTGCTGCACATCATGAGCCTATGACGACATCATCATTGATTATGCAGTCTTTACAGAACATGTTTGGGCAGCCTTCAGACCAGCAACAGCATGAGACAATAGTCTTTGTATTGACCGCTAGAATGAAGGAATGAACATCATTCTGAGATCATGTGTTAAGGATGATATCTCATCTTAATATGGCGGAAACCCATGGTGCACATATCAATGTGCAAAGTCATATGACAATGATCATGAAAACCCTTCCGAAGAGTTTCTTGTAGTTTAAAAGCAACTATTTTATTAATAAGTTGACTTTTGCGTTGACTTAACTGCTAATTGAGCTCACCAATTATGAGTCCGTCATGATGGGTCCTCATAGATCCAATGCTGAGGCAAATATTGTCGAATCTTCTAAATCTGCAACGAAGAAGAAGAAAGACAATTGGAATGATAAGGCAAAAACAATGAAAAAGAAGAAAAGCAACAAAGGCTCTAAATGTGCCAATGCTAAAGGAAAATATTCCCATTGAACAATAAGGGTATTGGAAAAAGAATTGTCTGAAATACCTAGCTGAGCTTAAAGAGAAGAAGAATATAGGTAAATACGATTTACTTGTCATTGAGTCTCTTTTAGTGGAAGATGATAAATCCGCTTAGATTGTTGATTCTGGTGCCACTAACCATGTTGGTTGTTCTTTGTAGCTACTTGATTCATGGAAGGACCTTGCTGAAGGTAGCTTTACCATGAGAGTTGGGACATGAGATGATGTTTCATCTAGAGCTGTGGAAGTTTCAAATTTGAATTTAATAAAAATTATTTATGTTTGAATGATATGCTTTATATTCCTGGTTTTCGCAGGAATTTGATTTTGTAACAAAACTCATGGAAAGTGGTTTCTCTATTTCATTTAATAATCAATCAGTTATTATTAGTAGAAATGGATTAACAATATGCACAGGAAACTCCGAGAATAATATATATGTATGAAGGTCGTTAATGCATGAATCACTGCTTAATACTGAAATGTTTAAGATTGAAAAATCTAAAATAAAAAGGGCAAAAGATTTCTCAAGATGACACATATTTATGACATCTTAGACTTGGACATATTAACCTTGACCGGATAGATAGACTAATAAAAAACGGAGTTTTAAATCAGTGAAAAAATGGTACTTTACCTGTCTGCGAATCATGTTTAGAAGGCAAAATGACTAAGAGACCTTTTACTAGAAAATGGATAAGAGCCAAAGAAACACTTGAGCTAATACATTCTAACGTTTGTGAACCGATGAATGTAAGAGCCCGAGGTGGTTATGAATACTTCGTCACTTTTATTGACGATTATTCAATATATGGGTATGTTTACCAAATGCAGCACAAGTCAGATACTTTTGAAAAGTTCAAAGAGTATCGTGCTGAGGTTGAGAATTACGAATAGAAAGTTTTATATTCATAATTGTTATGAATTATTGTTCATTATAGAATCAATGGTGGTTAAGAGATAAAATATTTAGAGGGGTTTAAAAGACTTATGACCCGACTCTATTTATGAGATATTCGTGAAGGGCTATATCTATATGTAATGACTATATCGATGGACACCGAAGTTGTTCGGCTTATATTTTCCATCTACTGTAACGAGAGTTCAACTTCGAGTTTTTAGTGGAATAACGCGAAGTTAATAATTCGTAATATTTGATTAAATAGTTTAATTAATATTTCAGGATTATTGGAGCTCGGAACCGTAGGTCCATTTGGTCCCCGTGCTAGCTTGATTAACTGTAGCAAACCTAATATAATTAGATTGTCTAATAATATGCTCACATTATATTTATATATTATTAATAAGATTAATAACATATTTTTGTCACAAATGAAAACTATGTTAAATTAGTTTAACTTAATGTTTTCTAAAATTATTGATTATGAGATAATCAAGTTTGTAATAATTATGAGATAATTACTACATCATAATAAGGGTAATTAAATCATTATTAAGATAATATTTTTTTATTAACCTGGGGACATAGCCAAATGGCTCATCATACTGTCCAACTTATTATGTCTATTAGGTGGCATGTATACACCTAATGATTTTGTCATTAGCTAAACATTTCTTATGTTTTGGTATGCCCTTCATATTAATGTGTTTGACATTGCAAGAAAGCATTAGATGCTTAATGACAAAGGTGGTTGGCTTTTGGAAGAGAATATTATCTCTACCATCTCCACTCTTTCATTAGTTGAATCAATTCACACAAATCGAGAGAGATGATTGAAAAACATTCACAATAGTTGTGAGAGAGATAGAGAGAAAAATTTGTTTTCTCAAGTGTTGAGAAGTAAAAGAAACAAGAGTGAATTAGATAATTGATCTTCTTCATCATATCTTTCTAAAGCCAAAATTTTTTTGTGACAATACAACTTCATTCTCTAAATTGTTTAGAGTTTGATTTTATACTTCTCTAAAAAAATTTGAGGTGGATCTTTGTGAGTGAAGCCCACACTTCGGTTTGTTGGTTTTGAGTCATAATTCGGAAGATCGGGTGGTTGATCCAAGTGTTGGACATCAAATGAAACTCATCTACATCAAAGGAGCAAAATCCATTCTCCTAGAGTTGGAGGATTTCGACTACAACAAAGGGAGAAGGCAAAGAAAATTTTAAAAGTCTATATCGAAGCCGGTAGCAACTTCCGCTGCGCTAAGGAAAGTCGTTTCCTACAAGAACTTGATCTTAATAAATTTAATTTAGATTAATTATCGTAGATATAATGAATCTGAATGTGTCTACTCGACCATAGTAATCCGTCTATAGACAATTATGTGTTTTAGGTAAGAGTGGACAATTTCAGGTAATGAAAATTAGTTTCCAATAAATCCCGAGATGACACCCAATTCCCAACCCGTCCCGATTAAATTTGGGACGGGTCAAGAATTAGGTACCCATTTATCAATTTTCGTCTTCACTTCCTTTTATACTATAGTCGGTAAAAATATAAAGTGGCTGCCAATACTACTCAATCCAAGGGATTCCCTCTTGTGGTGATCATGATCAAGCTCATTAATAAGGTCCCTCCATCAACTTTACCATCATTTCATGCACAAATATATATTGAGGAGTCCACCAAGCTCTTACGTCCAGTACTACTCAAGGCAACATATGCTTAAAGTGACATTTTTTTCCTCGTGAATAGCCAAATATAAAAGTTACCGATTCTCGGTGAAATTCATCAAAGAACGAAAAAGATAATGATAAAAATCAATTGATCGGATGGTGATTTATTTTGGGAACGGTTGCATCTGCAGTTATGTATACGTTTTAACAAGATTCGAGAATTCCCATATCCAGTTGTACCCGATGAGGTATTCTCAAATTTGTACCCGATCAATCCCGAATCATGCCCATGTACCCGTCCCGTAAAATTTCGAGGCGGATTTAGGAATTCCCGATGAATACAGGAAATTTACCCACCCTTAGTTTTAGGTCAATCATCTATATTTATTGTTCAATTATTGATTAATATAACTGTATTCAGAGCAACTTGTCTGCAGCCAGCAAGTTCTTATCCCTTTTCTTTCTCATTAGACGATATATAATACAACATACTGGTTGATTCACTCAATTGCCTAACAAATCTCCAACTAATATGCTCAAAGTACAAAACCTGCAATAGCAGATACTATTACAAGGGTAAACAATTCTATAGGTACATTCTTCGTGTTTTTGATAAGGTTTTGGGGTCACTTCCATAAATCTGTGAACATAAAAATATATAATTGATGAGCGGAAAATATATCAATATTTACCGCCACTTTTACTTAATATTTTGTTTAATTTCTCGGGTTTGATGAACGTTTTGATGTGGTTTAGTTTATTTTGCAGATAAAATAATATTGGGACACAATGAAATCATTTAGGACGAAATGTGGGTCAAATAAGGGCAAAAATTGGACTTGACATATTAATTTTGGAGATTGGAAACTTGAAAGGGCGTTTTAACGAAGTGCAGTTTTGGAAATTCCAGTTTTGCGCATCTGTCGTATTTTAGGCATAACTTTTTACTCCAATATCGGATTGAGCTTATTCAAGTTCCAGATTAAAGAAGACACAAAAATCTACAACTTTAAAAGACAAAATAATTTCGAATTCTGAAGATTTCATGCCCGAAATTGATAACCATCAAGAAGTGTGTTGTGTGTAATTATTAAAGTCATTTTCAAAGCAAAAAAAATAAATAAATAAATAATAAAAATTATCAAATCACCACCAAACATGATAAGCAATTAGTGGAGCAATTAATAATTGATTTGGTGGAGCAATTAATAATGGATTTGGTGGATGATTTGATGGAGGCAAAATTTTGCCTATAAATACCAAGTCATTTCATTTGTAAAATTCATATTTTCTTCTAAGGAATTCTTTAAGAATACTAAGAAAATTGTATCTTATTTGTTTATTTACAGCTTTCAGTAATTAATTTCCGCTTTCGCACTTTCTTTTCTTTACTTTTCAGTTTTTACTTTCCGCAATTTACTTTTACGCACAGTACTTTTATTTTTTTAATTTTCAATTTTTACTTTTCAGTAATGAGGAGGTAACTCCCATATACTGAGGTAAAAGATAAAACTTTTATTACTAATATTTAGATTAATCTCCCTTAGTTATAATATATAAACTAATTAAAACCTGACTTAACGAGGATACCGACATATTCGTCGGTTGGTAATTATTTAAATTGTTTTTAACCTGACTAAATTGGATACCACCTGATTGGTCGGTTGGTAATTAATTATTAATTTGACTTAATCTGGATACCGCCTATATGGCTGGTTGGTAATTATTATGCAAAGTTAATATATTATATTAAGGGAGATATCTAAAATAGAAGTAATAAAAGTGAATCTTTTTACCTCAACATTTTCTTTTATTGTACTTTTACTTTATTTACTTTCAGCAATTTACTTTTCAGCATTTACTTTCAGCAATTTACTTTTCAGCATTTACTTTCAGCAATTTACTTTTCAGCAATTTACTTTTCAGCATTTACTTTCAGCAATTTAATTTCAGCATTTACTGTTCAGCAATTTACTTTTCAGTAATTTACTTTTCAGCATTTACTTTTCAGCATTTAATTTTCAGTATTTAATTTCAACATTTACTTTCCGTCATTTACTTTTCAGCATTTTACTTTATGTCTTTTATTTTATTTAAGTTTTTACTACCCGTAAATATGTGTCATAACTAAGCCAGTTATCTGGGGTTGTCATGAAATCTAATATCACCGGTTTATAAATGGGTTATTTTATAGTTTGAGTAATTTAAAGGTTTACTTATTTAGCCTTAAGCTTAATGCTTCTTGTTGTCTGATCACCAAAAAGATTGATGTGGTAAATCTAAAATAAACTTGACAAATGAATTTTAGGTTTCAGCCTTAGACTTAATAGCCCACGATCTTCCTTGAAGATAGATAACCCTTTAATAGATTTCCTTACAGGATAGACATATACCTGTTGGGCGGGGGTAGCCATAATTGAAACTTAAACTTAATGAATCCAGGTAATTTGGTTGACATAAACATATGGTTCAATTGGGTTAAACTGGGTATTTGCATCTGACCATCGACAGAGGCTTTCGCATAATTTCGTGTTTCAGGTTAGTAAACCAATTTATTACACAAACATAAAATAATCACTCCATCTTTTAAAAGATATTAGAAAGATTCACAACCCTAGATCTTTGAGTCTTTTGTTATTTTCCTTAGTATTTTCTTTTATTTATTTTATTTATTTTAATTAAGGAAAACCACATTCAACCAATCAAACAATCATTATCTTCTCCATTTAATTAGATATTTGTAAATAAATAGATTCAACAATTAATAACAATAGTAGGAATTAAGTCATCGTGTGATCGATATTTTTATACTACTTGAACGATACGTGCGCTTGCGTTATACGTGTGTGTTTACGCCGATCAATAATCTTCCTTGGATGTGTGGTCCCTAATCAATGACGGCAATGGAGAATCATGTCCTGTTTGAATATTGTAGCAAAAGTAAGATTTACAGTCCGCTGCTTTTCCTTATCTCGGTCGAGGATATATCCATGCGGAAATTTTCTACTGGTATCGAGACAAACAAGTCTCGTAACACTTCTGGAATGTCAAAATCTTCAAGAACCTGCACAAAAGTCGGTTGATGGTATCGAAAAGATTTCAGCACAAAAATATGAAACATGAAATAGGAGCATGTGGTTTCAACAGGTTCCATCATTCCAATATGTTATACACACCTTGAAAAGGCCATTAACATTACGGCCAGCCACAAGGAAAGTGCATCCAGTTCTTTTGCATCCACTCAGTATCTCCACCATCTTCCCGTAGTCCCCATCATAATATTTTGGCTAAAACAGCAGCAAAGTGATTTATTATGCGGTAATATAATTTGACCAAAAATATTTTAGAAGATTTTAAGATTTATACATCTATTAGCCTAGCTGCTGTGTCTGCACCAATTACAAAAGCACTGCCAGGAAAAATTTCAGCTTTTTTGTAAAAATAAGGCTGGTTTGAAATAATCACAGATTTTCCTGCAAATTAAAATCAGAAATCAAACATTAATATGTCAGGAAAATATTAATCAAATTAGTATATGCAATGGCTTCAGTAAAGTCTACATTAAACAACTTCAATAGTGAGTAAGGTCACAATTACAGTTTTAAGTTGGGACCAAAACTTTCAAACTACATTTAGTTGAAGATTATGGGAAGAGCTGCATAACAAAGAAATAGTTGGTTACAAAACGTTGAATTTCCACAATATTATGCAGTTTTAAATCTGTAAAAAAAAAACAGTGGACATATTGATGTCATTTTCATTCACAATGCAAGTTTTGCAGGCCACAATGTAACAATTTATAAACAGCCTCCAGCAGAAAGGAACAGTGCCCCAAGATGCCTTTGGTTCTGTTGTATTAACTAAATATTTAAATTGAATCATGAAAGTAGACGTGTTTTATTTCATATAAACAACGGTACTTTCACATAAGCAACCACAGCAGCGTATGGCTACTTAGAAATTTTAATATTATGTCTACTTGGTTTTATATGCCCACATGATCAGGAAAGATGCACTGTTGAAAACATCATAAGACAACATCAAACATACAGGAAAAAGAACAAGTTCAAAAGCAATCAGCCTCACCGACTTTCTCAAATTGCTTCACACGATCTTTGATTTGTGAAACTGACAATGGAGGTTTGTCCGCATTGACTGCTGATAGTTCAAAGCATGGATACCCATTGCCGCATATGCTACAAAAATATCAGTTATTGATGATAGGTACTTTATAGTTGAGAAAAGAAAATATGAACTGTATTGGAGATGACAGATGTGGAAAATAGATCAAAAGTGATTGATAATAGAAACATATTGAAGTACCTAGTTGCAACATCCAAAAGCTTGAGGTGGCCATCGTGTAACGGATTAAAAGAACCAGACAATATTATTTTCCTTTCTTCATTCAACAGTTGCTCTGCTAAACAGTTCATAGACAATAGGGAATAAAATAAAATAAAACTAAATGTACTATATAACTGAGTAATACGATCTGCGTTTCATTCAAAGGTTAATCATACCACTTGAAAATGGATAAACCTTAAAGCATATCTCCCCATTTATAAGCTGTTCTAGTTCTTGATCCTCACTGAACTGCTGCTCACATTCATCAACCGTTTCAGAGTCGGTCAACTCAGATATAAATGTTGCCGGAACTTTGCATGCATTTGCTATGGCCTGAACCAGAAGATAAAAAGCCAATTAAATAAGATTTTCAACATAGGAAGCAACGCCTTAAAAAAATTAAAAATGAAAAATAAAAAATAAAAAATAACACATAAGATGATCATGTGACATTTGAGATGAGCCAAAATTAAATGAATATCACCAGTTCATCAAACAGGTTTTTTTTTAGAAATTTCAGAACTTTATTAACAATAATTGAACATAAGAAACAAAAATATACATCTTATGCTTTTGATGAAATATATACACCATCTTAAGAGGGAAAAAGCTTAAACTCAACCTCGATTTCATTTCATACCTTAAGTAAGAGATTACTTGAAACCTTATCTTCTTGCTCTCGAGTTCGCAAACCCTAAATTAGTTTGGTAAACAGAATATGTATAAATATTGCAACCCTAACAATTGAACCCAAAACCAAGTCAAGTTCTTGCTTCACCTTTGAAAAGGTAACTGTAGATACCAATAGTCTGTCAGATGTTCTTGTTGACAAGTGGAACCTATGAATGTCAAAGAAACAAGACGTTCAACACCCTGTGGGTATCTATGACTTTCAAAAACCCATAAAAATCTACATTTACATAATGGGAAATAGTGATGCTCATCTTCTAGAGTTGATCTCAACTTATGTTCTAGCATCAATTCTATATATATGACCAGCAGCATAAAATGCCACAGTCCATAAAGTAAGAAACGAAAAATATATTATCTAGCTATATTGTTCAAATATCAGTTATTCCAATGTTTCAC
Source organism: Zanthoxylum bungeanum (assembly GCA_019454045.1). Lineage (NCBI taxonomy): Eukaryota > Viridiplantae > Streptophyta > Magnoliopsida > Sapindales > Rutaceae > Zanthoxylum > Zanthoxylum bungeanum. The sequence goes on from SKCR01010649.1 coordinate 149,149, forward strand.
AAAATGTTCTACCTATATATACTTATAAAGACAATCATATAAAGTGGAGAATTCAACTAAAAATACCTGTGGTCACCAAGTTTTGGATGAGTGCTAGCCAAAGCAGCAGTAAAGCCCACACCAAGAACTGGGGCACCTATTCAGAAGATATAAAGTGGTGGCATTAGACACCAATTGCCATTGCCTCAATTTGTATCCATCAACATTAATAAATAAATGTGTCTGACTCTATGTGCACATGTAGACCGGGCCGACGGTTCGGTTCGGTTCCGAACCGGAACCGAACCGTCCGGTTCCGTTCCACACTAAAATGGAACCGGAACCGGAACCGGACCGTTCGGTTCCGGTTCCGGTTCCATTCGGTTTTGTTTTTTTTTTTTTTTGAAAATAAAATTTAAATTACAAATAATTACATTAATAATTTTTTTTGAAAATAATTACAATAAAATTACTAATTACAAATAAAATTATGTAAATTACAAATTACTTAAATTACATTACATAATTACACTAAATTACAAATAAAATTCTTATCTAAAAAATTAAAAAAATATATTATTGTATAAATTCAAACCGGTTCCAACCGGAACCGTACGGTTCCAACCGGACCGTACGGTTCCGGTTGGAACCGTTGGAACCGAACGGTTCCAACCGGTTCGGCTAGGGGAGGACCCTAACCGAACCGGTTAGGTTCCGGTTCGGTTTCGGAACCGGAACCGGTTGGAACCGGAACCGTCGGATTCCAACCGGTTCGGTTCCGGTTTCCGAACCGGAACCTTGGCCGGGTCTATGCACATGTACATGTTCCACGTATAGAACACAGTAGTGGATTGTTTCTTTTCTAGCATGAAATTACAAAATGCTCTCTTTTCTAGCATGAAATAACAATATTCTTTTGTGCATGGGTCCAAAAGGAGAAGCCAGAATACTATACTAATGTTGGAAGGAGCGTTTATATGATTTGCATATATGAGGAGTACTTTTCTTTATGATCGCACTGAGCAGCAATTCACGGACAACATTCCTCACCGTGGAGCACCGATCAAACTAATAAGCAAGCAAAAGAAGCAAGGCTAATTGTTCTGTCCCTAATTCAATGCGGAGAGCACTTTCTAATAGTTTTTCAATACTAGGTGCTGGGAGAACTGCCTCCTTACCTATATTGATATGTGTGGGTAGAATAGGTACGCCTACAGGCGAGAGTGATGACAAATTCATAAAATGGTAGAAGCCCTATACATAACACTACTCTCACCAAAAGGTTTACCAAGATTCTTATAAACTCCAATCCGGCAACCATCTTGATACTAGTGACACAATAATATCAAATCAGTTGTCACATTAATTGAAAGAAAGATCAGTGTTATATTGTATAAACATATATAACAATTCTTCGGACCTCTGACAAACAAATGGCAGACATCTGCAGGAGTATAAATTCAAACCTTTTGGTAGCCAAAGTAATGGTCACAATAGCTCAAACGATGCACACACAACAGATATGAATTTCACAAGCATAATGTAAACATAATCTGGTTGAAAAAAATAAAATAAAATCATGAAACCCTGATAGCTCATATCAACTTGCAAACTAAATATAAGCTACCAATTATGTTATCTAGGGAAAGAGAGAGAGTGAGTGAGTTAAAACCTGGTCTAGAGAGCTTAAGAGCGCGATTATAAGATAATAAAGCCATGTTAACAGCAGTTTGTTGACTACAAAATTGATTTGGAATCTGCAACATTTAATTAATCAAATAATTACTGAACTCATATAAATCAAATCAAATCGGTCGCTGTAATTAAGTTAATCATATGCAGACAGACCAAAATCAATGAACCTTGCCAAGTAATTGAATCATGGACATTCTGGAGTACGGAACCACTGCTTCAAGCACAGTGTTTGTTGCTCCCGGAATTGACATTAACATTCCTAAAGCCTGATTACAATTTTCAATTATTAATTAAAATACTGGTTTTAATTATTACGTTAACATATGAAAAAGTGCAATAAAGAGAGAAAGACGGACCTGAGAGGCACCGCCGGCGATATAAACGACGGCTTGTGTGGGGCTAGCGTGTATGGCTTCCACTACTCCTCGAATGCAAGCGTCCGTCGTCATGTTCCCTTTTATCTCTTCTCGTCTCCTCGTTTTTCGATGATCGATCACGGTTTCTCCATTTCGTAACTTGATAACCACGCGAACGATGCCATTTTATATTGTATACATGATTGATTATTATACAACTAGCAAAGTTTCAATATATTTTAGTTATTGATCTTATAAATATTTGGTATCTTATTGATTTTATAATTTAAATGAGACAATTGATTTACTTACACGTAATTTTATGTCTCTTTCATTTATAATCTCAGTTCTCAAATAATATTTCTAATTCACCGTGTAATAGCTAATAGTCAGAATTTGTATCTTGAATCCAAAGTAAATAATAAAAATTCATGAAATTAAAAAAAAAACTTATAAAATAATTCAAGATATATATATATATATATATATATATATATATCATATAATATATATATATATATATATATATATATATATATATACCCGAAATCCAAAAAAATGGATTAGGTTTTGTAGGGGGTTACTATTTAAGTTTTTTATTTTATTTTAATAGGAGATTATATTTTTATATTGTAATATATTTTTTTATTTTAATAATTTTTATTTTATCTTTTATTTTTTATAATAAAAACATTAATTGTAGATATTAGGTGACACACATATTTTTTTAATTTTAATAGAAGATTATAATATATCTTATTATTATAATAAGTAATAAAAAATTAATTATAAAGATCAAGTGTCATGTAAGTTGTGAGAAAAAATAAAATTATTTAACATATATCAGACTCCGGTCCACAAAAAGTCCACAATCATTTAAAAGACATAAGACTTTTATATCTTTATAATTATATGCCCTTACAGTTCACATAAAGTCCACATGAATTTACATGAGTCTGACTGTGTGTGTATATAAATATAGGGTTATTTACGTTTTACTACTAAAGTTATGATAAAATAATAATTGAGTACTGTGAATATTAACATATTACACTTTACTACTAAACTTATATAAAATTTAACATTTTACTACTTTTCCATCTAAACCGTTAGTTGATCGTCAGTTGACATTTAAAAGAATGTTTATCTAGGGGTGTTCATGGGTCTGGTCGGGTTTTTTTTGAAATTTTTGAGACCCGATCGGTATAAGATTTAGATATATTTTTTTTAAAGAGTATAATTATAATTTTTACTTTTTTTTTTATTTTGAGGATAAAACTATGGGTGTTCATAGGGTCGGTTCAACCTGCAACCCAACCCGACCCGATCCGATCCGATCCGCGTGGGTTTCATAAAAAAATAATGAGTTTTCGGGTTAACCTGACCCGACCCAAAATTTTCATGTTGGATCACGAGTTTGACATTAAAACCCTACCATACCCGAAACTATAATTTTTTTATTATTTTTCTAAGAATTTTATTATTTTTTTAAAGTTTTCGCTATTATTTCATTTATTTATTACTTTTGTTGTCTTGAAACTTTATATATATGATAATTTTCGGGACATATATTTTAAAATAATTAATTCATTAAAAAAATTTATTTTTTTGGACGACCCGACCCAATCGGGTTTCACCTCTCAAATGTTGGGTTCAGGTTTCGGACCCGCGTGATCCGATCCGACCGGGTCTCAAAAATTTCAAAAAAAACCCGACTCGACCCATGAACACCCCTAGATAAAACAATCTTTTTAAAGGTTAACTGACGGTCAACTGACGGTTTAAATGAAAAAGTAGTAAAATGTTAAATTTATATAAGTTTTTGTAGTAAAATGTAATATATTAATATTCATAGTATCCAATTATTATTTTATCATAACTTTAAAAGTAAAACGTAAATAACCCTATAAATATATATATGTGTATGTGTGTAAGGCTTTAGTTTACATCTTATAAATTCCACATTCAGCTAAAAGACATAAGACTTTTTTGTCTTTATCTGCCCTTACAGTCCACATGAACCTTACATGAGTCTAACTGTGTATGTATGTATGTGTGTGTATATATATTCTTTGTTGAATTATCTGTGAAATTATTCAAAAATTAATCGAATCGTATAATATGTTTTATTATTATAATATGGTTCTTATTTAATATATTTATTATTTTAATTTTATAATTTAATAGTATTTTATAATTGTAATAGGATAATATAATATATTTTTTTCTTATTATAATACAGATCTTATAAAATTATAATATGTATTTTTATTATAATAGATTTTTAATTTAATAAAAAATTAATTGTAAATATATTTTAATTTTATAATTTAATAAAAAAAAAAGTAATTGTAGAGACTACGTGCCATATATGTTTTTTATTTTTATTTTAATGAGAGATTATAATATTTTTTTGTATTATAATATGTTTCCTTATTTAATTTTATAATTTAATAATAATAAATTTAAATATTAATAATTAAATTAATATGTTTTTTTTTTTTTACTTTAATAGTAAATAATATTTTTATATTGTAATAGGTTTCATATGTCAATAATTTATTATTTTAATTTATAATTTTATAATAATAAATAATTGTAGAGATATTTTAATTTATAATTTAATAAAAAATTAATTGTAGAGATTATGTTAATTATAAATAATTTAATTGTGTTTTTTTTTTATTTTAATAGGATACTATAATATATTTTCTTGTTATAATAGAGTTCTTATTTAATATATTTATTATTTTAATTTTATAATTTAATAGTATTTTTTAATTATAATTGATAATATAATATTTTTCTTATTATAATATAGTTCTTATAAAATTATAATATGTATTTTTATTGTAATAGACTTTTTATTTAATAGATTTATTAATTTAAGTTTATAACTTTAATATGAAGCCATCGTGTGGGTCGATGATGAAGAGGCTTAAAAATGTTTAACTTATATATATGTGTGTGTATATATATATAAGAGATTATAATATGTTTTCTTACTATAATATGTTTCTTTATTTTAATATTATAATTTAATAATAATAAATTAAATTATTAATTAATTAATTAAATTAATAGGTTTCTTACTTCAATAGTAGATTATGTTCTTATGTTGTAATAGGTTTCTTATGTTAACAATTTATTATTTTTATTTTATAATTTAATAAAAAAAAAATAAATATAGAGATATTTTAATTTTATATGTTAGTAATAATAAATTAATTGTAGAGATTAGGTTAATTGTCGATAATTAATATTGTTTTTATTTTAACAGGATAATCTAATATGTTTTCTTATTATAATATAATTCTTATAAAATTATAATATATATTTTTATTATAATATGATTTTTATTTAATATATTTATTAATTTAATTTTATAACGTTAATATGAAACCGCTACATGGCACGATGATGAAGGTTAAAAATGTTTAACTTATATATATATAAAGTTTTTGGAATCACCTATCCCGGTTCCAGAAAAATTAAGATAATGATTCAGATATTTTTAGATCTGATTCCTCCGAATCATCCGGATCCGAACCTTTTTCTAAATACCAAGTTTTGTTGATTCGAAACCAATAAAGATCTCATTATTTATTTTGAGAAAGTATCATTTTTGGGTCATTTGGTGTTGGTCATCTGATTTTTTTCTCATTGCAAGGTGTTTCGAACTCGTATCAAGCAAGTTGTAAGGTATTTCAGGTGTCACAAGAGTCAATGTCAAATACTCAACTTGATTTTTTTATAAGTTTGAGTAGACCTACCGAACCAAACAGGCCGGTTTTCGGTTCCACAAGTGTGGAATCGGAACCGAATCGGTTAATTCCGGTTCGGTTCCGGTTCCACACTTAAGTGGAACCGGAACCGTAAACCGAACAGTCTGTTCCGGTTCGAACCTTTTTTAATTACATAAAAAAATCGAAAATAATTTAAAATAAATTAGATTAATTTAATAAATAAATAAAATTATTAAATTAAAGAGTTTGAACTTAAATTTTAAAAAATTTAAGTTGCCTACGTATCCTCCAAGGGTGAGATGAATCAAAGCTCACGTAGTTCCATTACAATTTTAAGATATTTCTGTTAGACAATTATGACCCATAACATCACTATTTGTACAGAACATGGTGTTGTTGTACAAATTAACTATGTGACAAAGGAAATTGCTCTTTTATCATTTGTAATTGGATTACCAAGATATATAAATGATAAAAGTCCATATGATTAGTTCCGGATTGATAAGATATGAGACAGTATCAATCCATGAAGGTTTAATCATTAAATATCCCTAGTCGTAGTATTATCGAGATCAGACATCGATAATGCGGAATAGACTAGTATTGCACTTGTGCGCGTTGTGGGAGCATAACGACATAGTTCTCATATATTTAAGTATTGGATACTTATGCAAGTGTAATAAGAGGTTGTGTTTACCGATGGTACGGAAACAGCTTCGCTCTGGATAGACCCCTCAAAATTCCATTGGTAGTATGACTATGTGTCTATGGGAGTCCGAATCAGGGTAGGTGTATTTGGTCTTAACCTGAGACTTACATCGCTAATACTTGCGACAATCAATATACTTTGGTTTTGGTCGTCCAGGGCTTTAACAGGTTCCGTGTACGCCTCTTCTGGGTATATTGAGAATCGTAGTGTATTGGGTGTGATGTCAAGATGGAAGTATTGTAGGAAAAGCTTTCCCTCGCGCAGCGGAATCGATTAGGCTCACGGATCGAACTTGAAAATTTTTTCTGCTCTTCCCTTTGCTTGGCCGAACCACACCAGTGGATTAACTGATGTTTTGGACAAAATCTCAGCTCCGGAATAGCCCCGAAACAGTCCCTGAACAGCCCTTGAACTGCACTGAAATAATGGACTGTTTTGGACACGTTATGGGCGCGAACTGCACCAGTTTCAGGTCTGATTTGCGCCACTCACTGCTCAATTTCAGATCTGATTTTTCTCCAAAAATCAATCCTAACACAGCCCTAAAATTATCCTAAAGTGTTTCCCAAAATCCCGAATGAAAACCAAACAAAACGGAGCTCCCTCAGAACTTGTATTTGCGCAAATTGCAGGGATTCCAGGGGCTGGTTGCCGTGACTTGTGTTAAGTATTTGGGGATGTTTTTCAACGTCATGAGGTCTTCCGAACTATGTCTCGACACTAACGGAGGGTAGTGTGGGCTACACTCGCAAATTAATCTCTAAATGGTTTAGAGAATAATCACACACACCAAAAGAATTCTCAACTCTTGAGAGCTTGGAGAAGGAGATGGAGGCTAGGTTTATTTTTGATTTCTTTGATTATAAAAATTAATTCATAATTTTTCTTTTATACTTATGGTTAATTCGTTTCATTAAACAAATCAACCACTAGTTTCCCATTGCTTTTGAAATTCGGCCAAGGGGGGATTATGAATCCTTGTTTTATTTTGCTTCAAAAATAAACAAAGCATACTCCCTTTAGGACTCCAAATTTTCGGCCAAGGGGGATTTAATTTGGATTTGATTTTGTTTCCAAAACAAACAAATCCTATCCTTAATATGACTCCAAAAATTCGGCCAAGGTAGGGGACAATTAGGATTTGATTTTGTTTCCAAAACAAACAAATCCTATTCCTTATCCAATAAGGAATCCTACCTTGGTAATAATCCTTAGCCTTATTAAATTATATCATATATAATTTAATGTTCTAATTTAATAATTATCATATATAATTATTAATACTTTATATTAACTTTTAATATAAAGTCTCATGTGTGATATAATTATTATTAATCATATTAATAATATTTATTCCTTTTGTGAGTATATAATTGGACCATCCAATTATATTAGCTCCGCTATAGTAAATCGAGCTAGCACGGGGACCAAGTGGACCTACGGTTCTGAGCTCCAATAATCTCGAAATATTAATTAAGCTCTTAATTAAATATTACGAATTATTAACTCCGGGTTATTCCACTAAAAACCCGAAGTTGCACTCTCGTTGCCGTAGATGAAATATAAGGCCGAACAAAGTCGGTGTCCACCGATATAGTCATTGCATACGAATTGATCCTTCACGAATATCTCGTAATTGGAGCCGGGTCATAATGTCCTTTATACCCCTCTAATTATTTTATCTTAAGTACCATTGATTCTCTAACGAACGATTCATTCATAACTGTTATGAATATTAATCTTTCTATTCGTAATAGAAAGACTTGAGCGCTCTAATCGTTCAAGTACCGAATCAACCCTTAAGAGAGATATTCATCTACTTCTCGCAAGAAGGAGTGAATTCCATGTCTATGTAAAACGCTCCCAGCTACATAACAGACTATGCCCCCAAAGTACGTAGTTATTGGTTGGGATTGCTACACCAACCTCACCTTTGTAAATCAAAGGACACAACCCGTTATGCATGAGTTCGTAGTATACTCAGGATTAAGATCAATCCATATATGACCATCAAGTAGATCGAAATGACTTTCTTTGTTTAACGGATATTATAAGAATGTCATTTCTATCTAGGCCCAGTCCTATATGATCACATCATATAAGGTGCCTCCATTCTCATGTCTCTACATGGACGATCCGGATTAAGATCGTCATCCAAATATAGAATGGACCGCAGCTATAGATAAACCACAAACAAAGTACCCGGTTTGTTTGCTCTCTATGGACTATTTAAGATTTCTAACTTCAGTCTTAAATCCTCTGGTGCATGACGTTCATACACCAAGTCTGAAGGTACATAAGTAATCTACGGTATTTATGAAGATATACAATATGCGATATTGAACAAACAATTAGATAAATGAATAATGCATCCTTTTATTTCTAAACACATGAAGCCGTTTACATCACATGTAGCTCTAGGGCATACATCCCAACAATCTCCCACTTGCACTAGAGCAAATGGGATATGTCTCGCAAACCTAGACCATCTAGGTGACCATCAAACACTTTAGCCGGCAAGGTCTTTGTAAACGGATCAGTAAGGTTCTCTGCGGATGCAATCTTTGTGACGGTAACGTCGCCTCTCTGCACTATCTCCCTGATGAGATGATATTTCCTCTCTATATGTTTTCCCCTCTTATGGCTTCTTGGTTCTTTGGAGTTTGCCACTGCTCCACTATTATCGCAATAGAGGGTGAGTGGTTTATCCATATCTGGAACAACTTCCAGATCTCCCAAGAATTTACGGAGCCAGACTGCTTCTTTAGCTGCTTCACAAGCCGCTACATATTCAGCCTCCATGGTGGAGTCGGCAATGCAAGATTGCTTTATATTCCGCCAAACAATAGCCCCACCACCTAGGGTGAACACTGATCCAGATGTTGATTTCCTGTAATCGACATATGTCTGAAAATCAGAATCTGTATATCCTCTTAGGATCATATCCTCTCCAGAATATACTAGCATATAATATCTCGTTCTCTTTAGATATTTGAGAATGTGTTTCACAGCCACCCAGTTATCCAATCCCGATTTGACTGAAACCTACGGACTACTCCCACTGCAAAACAGATGTCCGGTCTCATGCATAACATGTCATACATGAGACTACCAACTGTTGAGGCGTATGGGATATGTCTCATTTCCTCAACGACTTGAGGTGTCTTAGGAGACTGTTCCTTCGACAAATGAATTCCATGCCGATAAGGCAGATTGCCTTTCTTGGAATTCTGCATCCCGAATCGCACAAGAATCTTGTCGATGTAGGATGCCTGAGACATAGCTAATAGTCGTTTCTTGCGATCTCGAAGTATCTGGATCCCAAGAACATAACTTGCATTTCCCAAATCTTCCATTTGGAATTGCTCAGCTAGCCAGGTTTTTACGTCTGATAATATTCTTACATCATTCCCTATAACTAGTATGTCATCAACGTATAAGACAAGAAAAACCACCTTCCCGTCAATGACGCGCTTGTATACACAAGGCTCATCAACATTTTGCTCAAAATTATAAGACTTGATCGTTGTATCAAATCTTATATTCCAAGATCGAGATGCCTGCTTGAGTCCATAAATGGACTTTTGCAGCTTGCAAACTTTTTGCTCTTGACCTTGGGCGGTGAACCTTTCTGGTTGTATCATATAGATACTTTCATCAAGATTGCCATTCAAGAATGCAGTCTTGACGTCCATTTGCCAGATTTCATAGTCATAATATGCGGCTATGGATAGAAGAGTGCGGATGGATTTTAGCATATCTACTGGCGAGAAAGTTTCCTCATAGTCAACTCCTTCTTTCTGGGTATAACCCTTGGCCACTAGTCTAGCTTTGAAGGTCTGTACCTTCCCATCTGATCCCATCTTCCTCTTGTAGATCCACTTGCAACCTATGGGCTTCACTCCATCAGGTTGGTCTACAAGTTCCCAGACTGAGTTGGAGTACATCGACTCCATCTCCAGGTTCATGGCTTTGAGCCATTCTTCTTTGTCAGGATCATTCATTGCACTACTGTAGGTCAATGGATCATCTACACCATCACTGGAGGCGACAACTTGTGCCTCTCCAACCCCTAAGTAGCGATCAGGTTGTCGTACAACCCTCCCACTACGTCTGGGTGGTAGATCATTCTGACTTGGAAGTATCTGACTATCAGATGTCGAAGGTGCTATGTATTTGTCAACTTTTGTTGACGATGGCGCGCTGGTCGAACCAGTAAGTAACTCCTCGAGTAACATTTTACTACGAGGTTTCAACTCCCTCATGTAGTCCTCCTCTAGAAACGTAGCATTTATCGATACAAATACTTTGTTATCATCGGGACTGTAGAAGAATCCTCCCCTAGTTTCCTTCGGGTAGCCTACAAATAGGCACACCTGAGAACGTGGTTCCAACTTTGTAGTCTTATTCTTCAGCACATGTGCTGGACACCCCCATATGCGGAAATGTCGTAAACTAGCTTTATGACCATTCCACAACTCTAAGGGAGTCTTAGGAACAGACTTAGATGGAACTACATTAAGGATATACATTACGGTTTGCAGTGCATATCCCCAGAATGAACTAAGTAGTGAGCTATAACTAAACATAGATCTTATCATGTCTAGTAGGGTTTGATTTCTCATTTCTGCAACACCATTTTGTTGTGGTGTTCCAGGTGCTGTGAGCTGGGATATTATCCCGTGCTCAACTAAGAATTCCTCGAAGTCTCTATCGAGGTATTCTCCTCAACGATCCGATCGTAGAGTTTTGATTGTCTTACCTAATTGGTTCTCAACCTCAGCACGATACTCTTTGAACTTTTCAAAGGTATCTGATTTGTGATGCATTAGGTAGACATACCCATATCTTGAATAGTCGTCAATGAATGTGACGAAGTATTCATAACCACCTCGGGCTTTTACATTCATCGGTCCGCAAACGTCTGAATGTATTAGCTTTAGTGGTTGATTGGCTCTTATACATTTTCCAGAAAAAGGTCTCTTGGTCATTTTTCCTTCTAGACAGGACTCACAAACTGGTAAAGTCCCGAGCTTTAACTGGTTTAAGGCTCCGTCCTTTATCAATCTATTTATTCGGTCAAGGTTGATGTGACCAAGTCTAAGATGCCATAGATATGTGTCATCGTGAGAAATCTTTTGCCGTTTCATTTTTGATTTTTCAACCTTAAACATTTCAATGTTGAGCAGTGACTTATGCGTTAACGGTCTTAACACATACAAGTTATTTTCTGAGTTTCCTGTGCATATAGTCAATCCATTTCTACCAATAATAACCAAATTCCTATTAAAAGAAATAGAATAACCATCATCAATAAGTCTAGAAACAGAAATCAGATTCCTGCGGAAACCAGGAATGAATAACACATCGTTCAAATTTAAATAACTATTATTAATAAAACTTAAACTAGAAACTCCCCCTGCTCTTGCTGAAACGGCATCCCCTGTCCCGACTCTCATGGTGTAGTCACCTTCAGCAAGGTCCCTCCATGAATCAAGTAGCTGTAAAGAAGAACAAACATGGTTAGTGGCCCCGGAATCAATAATCCAAGCGGATTTGTCATCCTCCACCAATAGAGATTCAATAACGAGTAAATCATATTTACCTGTTTCCTTTTTCTCCTTTAGCTCAGCAAGGTATTTAGGACAGTTCTAACTGGCGTAAACACACACGTATAACGCAAGCGTACGTATCGTTCAAGTAGTATAAAAAGTATCGATCCCACGAGGACTTAATACCTAAGCTATTAATTTTATGAGGTTAAATGATTACTAGTATCTAACAGGTTGTTTAATTGATTTGAAATGGCGACGATTCTAAATTTAAAGACAAGTAAATAAAATTGTTCGAAAGTAGGTTTTAAGAAAATTTAATATTAAAAACTATCTAGGGTTGTAATTTCTTTTAATATCATTTTAAAGATGAAGTGATTATCTTAAAGTTGGGTAATATATTGATTTATTAACCTGGAACACTAAATTATGTAAAAGCCTCTTCCGATGGTCAATTACAAATACCTAGTATAATTCAATTGAACCATATGTCTATGTCAACCAAATTACCTAGATTCATTAAGATTAAGTTCCAATTAAGGCTACCCCGCCCGACATGTATATTCCTATCCTGTAAGGAAATCTATTAAATGGTTATCTATCCTCAAGGAAGATCGTGGGCTATTGAGTCTGAGGTCTTAAACTTAAAATCCCTATGTCTAGTTCATTTAAAGTTTACCTAATCAATTTTATTAATGGCCAGTTAATTAAAAAGCATTAAGATTAATACTCAATAAATAAATCTTTATATTACCCAAACTATAATCTAACCCCTTATAAACCGGTGATATTAAAAGTCATCACAACCCCGGATAACTAATTTAGTTACAACACATAACTAGGGCTGGTAAAAACTTGAAAATAAAAGACTTGAAGTAAAATGCGGTAAAGTAAATACTGAAAGGTAAATTACAATAAAATAAAATGCTAAGGTAAAAGGAATTACTTTTACTACTACTAATTTAGATATCTCCCATAAAATAATATATAAACTTGTGATAATATTACAAACCGACCAATCTGGCGGTATCCTGATTAAGTCAAATTAAGTCCAACCAGCCATTAAGGCGGTAATATGTGTCCATAAACCAGCCATAAAGGCGGAACCAAAATAAAATTACCAACCGACCAATCTGGCGGTATCCTTAATTAGTCAGGTTTAAACCAGATTAAAATTAAATTACCAACCGACCAATGTAGCGGTATCCTTGATTAGTCAGGTTTTAAATAGTGAATATATTATTTTTAAGGGAGATTAATCTAAATAGCAATAGTAAAAGAATTACCTTTCACCCTAGCTGGGGAAGTTACCTCCTCATGTGAATAGTAAAAACTGTAAAAAGTAAGGAAAGTAAATTACTATTATTACAAAAAGTAATTAAAATTATTACAAAACTAAAAACTAAAAATTAAAAGAAACTTAGAGAGAGAAGAACTCCCTATTTACATCAAAGAAATGGGAGGGAATGGTACAACAAAATCTGAAATCTCGAGCTCAATTTATAGGCGCGGATAAGCTTTGGGCGTCGCGACGCCAAGGGCTTCAGCGTCGCGACGCTGGAACAGTGAGGCGTGGCACAATGACAGCTTGACACGTGGCGATTGGGATAAGAAGATAAGGCGACACGTGGCGAGGCGGCTAAGAGCTCAATTATTATGCTGACGTGGCGATGACGTGGCAAGGCGGCTGAGATCAATTGTCGGCAACATAAGATTGCGACACGTGTCACGGTGTGATTGGATGATGATGACGTGGCATGCTGACTCGGTTGACCTGCTGACGTGGATGATGACGTGGCAAGACGCGTGGAATAGTTGACTCGTTGACCGGATGACGTGGCGACACGTAGGATGACATGTGGCACACGTGGAAATAGTAATTGTCGGCACCGTAGGATGATGACACGTGTCACGGTGCATGTTAGCAGATCGGCTGTGATGGTGACACGTGGCACGACGCATGTTAGCAAAGTCAAACTTCTCAAATTCTGACACGTTGACCCGGCGCACGTTAGCAGATTCGGCGCATGCTGGGCGTCGCGACGCTGAAGTGCTGGGCGTCGCGACGCGGGAAATTACCAAAAATGCCCTTTTCGTCCAATTTTCATTGTTTTGCCCCAAATCACCTCCAGAATGTCCTGAAACTTTATTTATCTACAAAATAACACAAAACACATCAACATATTCATAAGACTCAAGAAACTATACAAAATATTAGGTTAAATGAGTGGGAAATAGTGATAGAAATACCACTCATCAAGTTCCTTTTCCAATGCCCATTCTTGTCGCAATGGAAACATTTTCCTTTGGGCTTGGAATCCTTGGAGCCTTTCTTGTTCTTCTTTTCAATGGCTTTACCTTTAGCCTTTCCAGTGCCTTTCTTCTTCTTCTTTACAGATTAGGAAGATTCGGCAACATTTGCCTCTGCACTGGATTTACGAGGATCCACCAGCATGGACTCGTAATGGGTGAGCTCATTTAGCAGTTGGGTCAAAAGTAAAAGTCAACTTGTTCATAACATAGTTGCTCTTAAACTGCAAGAAACTCTTTGGAAGAGTTTCCATGATCATGGTCACCTGGCTACGCTCGTTAATACGAGCTCCATGGGTTTCAGCAGTATTGAGATAAGTCATCATCCTTAAGACATGCTTTCGGACTGATGTCCCATCCTTCATCCTAGCAGTCATCGCTGAGACCATGGCCTCATGTCGTTGACGCTCCGAAGGTTGCCCAAACATGCGCTGCAATGACTCCATCATCTGTGATGCTAGAGCCATAGGTTCATGCTTTGCAGCAAGAACCTCAGACATCCCTGCTAGCAAGTAGCAGCGGGCTTTCTCATTTGCTGCGACCCATTTCTGATAGGTATCGCGCACAGCTTGGACGGCATTTCTGGCCGGCTCAGGAGGACGTTCCTCCGTCAGGACAAACTTTAGGTCATCACAGACCAGGATAGCGTTCATGTTACTTTTCCATTTTACATAATTTTCTCTGGTCAACTTATCATTTGAGGAATGGAAATAATTGGAGAAACCATGGCTGAAAGTAAAATAAACATGCATTTAACATTCATTCATCGCATATTAAAATCATCAAAGAATTTTGGCATAAAATTAAACATGATGCATGAACCATGAATAATGAATAAGAAACCTAAAAGAATTACTATTACACGGAGATCTATCATCCCACAAGTAAGTGCCGCCGTAGGGTAGGTCAAGTACTCGCATGATAGATTGAGACAATCTCAGCTGTTTTAATATATGCGGGAATAACTCTTATTCCTATATTAAACAACTACCATTTTTTTTTCGATCAAGGAGTTTCATTAACAGTTAATAACTCATTTGTGAGTGTAACCCGCCGTTTCGGGATTCTTTGACTTAACAAGTGAAGTGCCGCCGTAGGGTAGGTCAGTTCACAAGATACATCTAGGATCCCTATCCTTTCGAAACCCAAACTTGATATTGACCCAAAATGGACACCATCCGTAGGGGGACGAAAACAAAGCCGTCTCGAGGCGCCTTTTGAATCTCACGTTTTTGGACTAACAACGGAGATCGCGGGATGTACTGTCGTATATCCCTCTCCCACTCACTATTTTAAACTTAAGGTTTCTATCTAAAATATCTAATATTTTATCCTAACTAGTGTGGATAAACTTATGGCGGCTAAATAATAATTTATTTACACTAGTTCGTCATAAGTGAGCTAATCAATTTTAACTATTAAAATTGTGTCACTAATATCCTATTAGTCTCTACTAACAGTTTTACTCTATTAAACTAATTTAATTAGAGTGGTATAAGTGAGCTACAATATTTTAACCCTTAAAATACTAGGCACTTAAAAGTCTAAAAACATGGAATTCTAAATGGTCAAAATTTTAATTAAACATTTTAATAAATCTTAGTGCGTTATAAAATTCAATGGTACGTGGAATTGTATCCCGAGTGCAGACCATATTTCCGTCCATACGGAATTGGCTATGGAATTTATATCCGGGTTTCCATCCTATATACCAATGGAATTTATTATGCACCAATTAAGTCCAATATATTAGAATTCAAGTTTTAGACACTTATTCCCATTAATCTAATTAATGATTTCAATGCATATCATTTTCTAACTTAAACATTTTAAATTACATAAAATCATAATTTTATGTTTATAATGATAATGCATCTATGACATGTTATGGCAAGTAAAATGCACGAGTGGGCACCCTAGGCTATATGACATGTTATTCAAACAATTCGAAATAAACATACATATAACATAATAAAAATTATTTTGCATTGACCGGGCTCTTATTTTTCCTATACTAATCTAATTAGTACAAAAGATTCACCAAGGCATTCCTTGGCCTTCAAATCCCGCTCCAAAGTGGTGTTCTCTCTTTGCGACTTCGGTGCTCCAAATTACAAAGAATTGAAACTTTACATTGAAAATTAAAATTACAACAAATATAAACAATGGCCTTATGGCCTTACATCCCAAAACCAAAACCAACTACAAAAATAAGAGCCAGAAAAATTTACGACCAATGCAAAATCCATTCATCACATGAAATAACAAAACCATTCATCACATGAATATCACAATGTGCCCACTCATCTAAACATGCATATCATATTTAAAACTCATATAAACATATTAAAACAGAAACTTTAAATGAAAAAGTGAAGGGTTAAGAACACTTTTCAACCTGGCTCAGATACCAATTGTAGGAAACGCTTTCCCTCGCGCAGCGGAAGCGATTAGGCTCACGGATCGAACTTGAAAAATTTTTCTGCTCTTCCCTTTGCTTGGCCGAACCACACCAGTGGATTCACTGATGTTTTGGACAAAATCTCAGCTCCGGAATAGCCCCGAAACAGTCCCCGAACAGCCCTTGAACTGCACTAAAATAACGGACTGTTTTGGACACGTTATGGGCGCGAACTGCACCCAGTTTTAGGTCTGATTTGCGCCACTGACTGCTCAATTTCAGATCTGATTTTTCTCCAAAAATCAATCCTAACACAGCCCTAAAATTATCCTAAAGTGTTTCCCAAAATCCCGAATGAAAACCAAACAAAACGGAGCTCCCTGAGAACTTGTATTTGCGCAAATTGCAGGGATTCCAGGGGCTGGTTGCCGTGACTTGTGTTAAGTATTTGGGGATGTTTTTCAACGTCATGAGGTCTTCCGAACAATGTCTCGACACTAACGGAGGGTAGTGTGGGCTACACTCACAAATTAATCTCTAAACGGTTTAGAGAATAATCACACACACCAAAAGAATTCTCAACTCTTGAGAGCTTGGAGAATGAGATGGAGTCTAGGTTTATTTTTGATTTCTTTGATTAGAAAAATTAAATCATAATTTTTCTTTTATACTTATGTTTAATTTGTTTCATTAAAAAAATCAACCACTAGTCTCCCATTGCTCTTGAAATTCGGCCAGGGGGGATTAGGAATCCTTGTTTTATTTTGCTTCCAAAATAAACAAATCATACTCCCTTTAGGACTCCAAATTTCGGCCAAGGGGGATTTAATTTGGATTTGATTTTGTTTCCAAAAACAACAAATCTATCCTTAATATGACTCCAAAAATTCGGCCAAGGTAGGGGACAATTAGGATTTGATTTTGTTTCCAAAACAAACAAATCCTATTCCTTATCCAATAAGGAATCCTACCTTGGTAATAATCCTTAGCCTTATTAAATTATATCATATATAATTTAATGTTCTAATTTAATAATTATCATATATAATTATTAATACTTTATATTAACTTTTAATATAAAGTCTCATGTGTGATATAATTATTATTAATCATGTTAATAATATTTATTCCTTTTGTGAGTATATAATTGGACCATCCAATTATATTAGCTCCGCTATAGTAAATCGAGCTAGCACGGGGACCAAGTGGACCTACGGTTCTGAGCTCCAATAATCTCGAAATATTAATTAAGCTCTTAATTAAATATTACGAATTATTAACTCCGGGTTATTCCACTAAAAACCCGAAGTTGCACTCTCGTTGCCGTAGATGAAATATAAGGCCGAACAAAGTCGGTGTCCACCGATATAGTCATTGCATACGAATTGATCCTTCACGAATATCTCGTAATTGGAGCCGGGTCATAATGTCCTTTATACCCCTCTAATTATTTTATCTTAAGTACCATTGATTCTCTAACGAACGATTCATTCATAACTGTTATGAATATTAATCTTTCTATTCGTAATAGAAAGACTTGAGCGCTCTAATCGTTCAAGTACCGAATCAACCCTTAAGAGAGATATTCATCTACTTCTCGCAAGAAGGAGTGAATTCCATGTCTATGTAAAACGCTCCCAGCTACATAACAGACTATGCCCCCAAAGTACGTAGTTATTGGTTGGGATTGCTACACCAACCTCACCTTTGTAAATCAAAGGACACAACCCGTTATGCATGAGTTCGTAGTATACTCAGGATTAAGATCAATCCATATATGACCATCAAGTAGATCGAAATGACTTCTTTGTTTAACGGATATTATAAGAATGTCATTTCTATCTAGGCCCAGTCCTATATGATCACATCATATAAGGTGCCTCCATTCTCATGTCTCTACATGGACGATCCGGATTAAGATCGTCATCCAAATATAGAATGGACCGCAGCTATAGATAAACCACAAACAAAGTACCCGGTTTGTTTGCTCTCTATGGACTATTTAAGATTCTAACTTCAGTCTTAAATCCTCTGGTGCATGACGTTCATACACCAAGTCTGAAGGTACATAAGTAATCTACGGTATTTATGAAGATATACAATATGCGATATTGAACAAACAATTAGATAATGAATAATGCATCCTTTTATTTCTAAACACATGAAGCCGTTTACATCACATGTAGCTCTAGGGCATACATCCCAACAATCTCCACTTGCACTAGAGCAAATGGGATATGTCTCGCAAACCTAGACCATCTAGGTGACCATCAAACACTTTAGCCGGCAAGGTCTTTGTAAACGGATCAGTAAGGTTCTTTGCGGATGCAATCTTTGTGACGGTAACGTCGCCTCTCTGCACTATCTCCATGATGAGATGATATTTCCTCTCTATATGTTTTCCCCTCTTATGGCTTCTTGGTTCTTTGGAGTTTGCCACTGCTCCACTATTATCGCAATAGAGGGTGAGTGGTTTATCCATATCTGGAACAACTTCCAGATCTCCCAAGAATTTACGGAGCCAGACTGCTTCTTTAGCTGCTTCATAAGCCGCTACATATTCAGCCTCCATGGTGGAGTCGGCAATGCAAGATTGCTTTATATTCCGCCAAACAATAGCCCCACCACCTAGGGTGAACACTGATCCAGATGTTGATTTCCTGTAATCGACATCTGTCTGAAAATCAGAATCTGTATATCCTCTTAGGATCATATCCTCTCCAGAATATACTAGCATATAATATCTCGTTCTCTTTAGATATTTGAGAATGTGTTTCACAGCCACCCAGTTATCCAATCCCGATTTGACTGAAACCTACTGACTACTCCCACTGCAAAACAGATGTTCGGTCTCATGCATAACATGTCATACATGAGACTACCAACTGTTGAGGCGTATGGGATATGTCTCATTTCCTCAACGACTTGAGGTGTCTTAGGAGACTGTTCCTTCGACAAATGAATTCCATGCCGATAAGGCAGATTGCCTTTCTTGGAATTCTGCATCCCGAATCGCACAAGAATCTTGTCGATGTAGGATGCCTGAGACATAGCTAATAGTCGTTTCTTGCGATCTCGAAGTATCTGGATCCCAAGAACATAACTTGCATTTCCCAAATCTTCCATTTGGAATTGCTCAGCTAGCCAGGTTTTTACGTCTGATAATATTCTTACATCATTCCCTATAACTAGTATGTCATCAACGTATAAGACAAGAAAAACCACCTTCCCGTCAATGACGCGCTTGTATACACAAGGCTCATCAACATTTTGCTCAAAATATAAGACTTGATCGTTGTATCAAATCTTATATTCCAAGATCGAGATGCCTGCTTGAGTCCATAAATGGACTTTTGCAGCTTGCAAACTTTTTGCTCTTGACCTTGGGCGGTGAACCTTTCTGGTTGTATCATATAGATACTTTCATCAAGATTGCCATTCAAGAATGCAGTCTTGACGTCCATTTGCCAGATTTCATAGTCATAATATGCGGCGCTATGGATAAAAGAGTGCGGATGGATTTTAGCATAGCTACTGGCGAGAAAGTTTCCTCATAGTCAACTCCTTCTTTCTGGGTATAACCATTGGCCACTAGTCTAGCTTTGAAGGTCTGTACCTTCCATCTGATCCCATCTTCCTCTTGTAGATCCACTTGCAACCTATGGGCTTCACTCCATCAGGTTGGTCTACAAGTTCCCAGACTGAGTTGGAGTACATCGACTCCATCTCCAGGTTCATGGCTTTGAGCCATTCTTCTTTGTCAGGATCATCCATTGCACTACTGTAGGTCAATGGATCATCTACACCATCGCTGGAGGCGACAACTTGTGCCTCTCCAACCCCTAAGTAGCGATCAGGTTGTCGTACAACCCTCCCACTACGTCTGGGTGGTAGATCATTCTGACTTGGAAGTATCTGACTATCAGATGTCGAAGGTGCTATGTATTTGTCAACTTTTTTGTGATGCGATGGCGCGCTGGTCGAACCAGTAAGTAACTCCTCGAGTAACATTTTACTACGAGGTTTCAACTCCCTCATGTAGTCCTCCTCTAGAAACGTAGCATTTATCGATACAAATACTTTGTTATCATCGGGACTGTAGAAGAATCCTCCCCTAGTTTCCTTCGGGTAGCCTACAAATAGGCACACCTGAGAACGTGGTTCCAACTTTGTAGTCTTATTCTTCAGCACATGTGCTGGACACCCCCATATACGGAAATGTCGTAAACTAGCTTTATGACCATTCCACAACTCTAAGGGAGTCTTAGGAACAGACTTAGATGGAACTACATTAAGGATATACATTACGGTTTGCAGTGCATATCCCCAGAATGAACTAAGTAGTGAGCTAAACTAAACATAGATCTTATCATGTCTAGTAGGGTTCGATTTCTCATTTCTGCAACACCATTTTGTTATGGTGTTCCAGGTGCTGTGAGCTGGGATATTATCCGTGCTCAACTAAGAATTCCTCGAAGTCTCTATCGAGGTATTCTCCTCAACGATCCGATCGTAGAGTTTTGATTGTCTTACCTAATTGGTTCTCAACCTCAGCACGATACTCTTTGAAATTTTCAAAGGTATCTGATTTGTGATGCATTAGGTAGACATACCCATATCTTGAATAGTCGTCATGAATGTGACGAAGTATTCATAACCACCTCGGGCTTTTACATTCATCGGTCCGCAAACGTCTGAATGTATTAGCTTTAGTGGTTGATTGGTTCTTATACCTTTTCCAGAAAATGGTCTCTTGGTCATTTTTCCTTCTAGACAAGACTCACAAACTGGTAAAGTCCCGAGCTTTAACTGGTTTAAGGCTCCGTCCTTTATCAATCTATTTATTCGGTCAAGGTTGATATGACCAAGTCTAAGATGCCATAGATATGTGTCATCGTGAGAAATCTTTTGCCGTTTCATTTTTGATTTTTCAACCTTAAACATTTCAATGTTGAGCAGTGACTTATGCGTTAACGGTCTTAACACATACAAGTTATTTCTGAGTTTCCTGTGCATATAGTCAATCCATTTCTACCAATAATAACCAAATTCCTATTAAAAGAAATAGAATAACCATCATCAATATGTCTAGACGCAGAAATCAGATTCCTGCGGAAACCAGGAATGAATAACACATCGTTCAAATTTAAATAACTATTATTAATAAAACTTAAACTAGAAACTCCCACTGCTCTTGCTGATGAAACGGCATCCCCTGTCCCGATCTCATGGTGTAGTCACCTTCAGCAAGGTCCCTCCATGAATCAGTAGCTGTAAAGAAGAACAACATGGTTAGTTGGCCCCGGAATCAATAATCCAAGCGGATTTGTCATCCTCCACTAATAGAGATTCAATAACGAGTAAATCATATTTACCTGTTTCCTTTTTCTCTTTAGCTCAGCAAGGTATTTAGGACAGTTCTAACTGGCGTAAACACACACGTATAACGCAAGCGTACGTATCGTTCAAGTAGTATAAAAAGTATCGATCCCACGAGGACTTAATACCTAAGCTATTAATTTTATGAGGTTAAATGATTACTAGTATCTAACAGGTTGTTTAATTGATTTGAAATGGCGACGATTCTAAATTTAAAGACAAGTAAATAAAATTGTTCGAAAGTAGGTTTTAAGAAAATTTAATATTAAAACTATCTAGGGTTGTAATTTCTTTTAATATCATTTTAAAGATGAAGTGATTATCTTAAAGTTGGGTAATATATTGATTTATTAACCTGGAACACTAAATATGTAAAAGGCCTCTTCCGATGGTCAATTACAAATACCTAGTATATTCAATTGAACCATATGTCTATGTCAACCAAATTACCTAGATTCATTAAGATTAAGTTCCAATTAAGGCTGCCCCACCCGACATGTATATTCCTATCCTGTAAGGAAATCTATTAAATGGTTATCTATCCTCAAGGAAGATCGTGGGCTATTGAGTCTGAGGTCTTAAACTTAAAATCCCTATGTCTAGTTCATTTAAAGTTTACCTAATCAATTTTATTAATGGCCAGTTAATTAAAAAGCATTAAGATTAAACTCAATAAATAAATCTTATATTACCCAAACTATAATCTACCCATTATAAACCCGTGATATTAAAAGTCATCACAACCCCAGATACTAATTTAGTTACAACACATAACTAGGGCTGGTAAAAACTTGAAAATAAAGACTTGAAGTAAAATGCGGTAAAGTAAATACTGAAAGGTAAATTACAATAAAATAAAATGCTAAGGTAAAAGGAATTACTTTTACTACTACTAATTTAGATATCTCCCATAAAATAATATATAAACTTGTGATAATATTACAAACCGACCAATCTGGCGGTATCCTGATTAAGTCAAATTAAGTCCAACCAGCCATTAAGGCGGTAATATGTGTCCATAAACCAGCCATAAAGGCGGAACCAAAATAAAATTACCAACCGACCAATCTGGCGGTATCCTTGATTAGTCAGGTTTAAACCAGATTAAAATTAAATTACCAACCGACCAATGTAGCGGTATCCTTGATTAGTCAGGTTTTAAATAGTGAATATATTATTTTTAAGGGAGATTAATCTAAATAGGAATAGTAAAAGAATTACCTTTCACCCTAGCTGGGGAAGTTACCTCCTCATGTGAATAGTAAAAACTGTAAAAAGTAAGGAAAGTAAATTACTATTATTACAAAAAGTAATTAAATTATTACAAAACTAAAAACTAAAAATTAAAAGAAACTTAGAGAGAGAAGAACCTCCTATTTACATCAAAGAAATGGGAGGAATGGTACAACAAAATCTGAAATCTCGAGCTCAATTTATAGGCGCGGATAAGCTTCGGGCGTCGCGACGCCAAGGGCTTCAGCGTCGCGACGCTGGAACAGTGAGGCGTGGCACAATGACAGCTTGACACGTGGCGATTGGGATAAGAAGATAAGGCGACACGTGGCGAGGCGGCTAAGAGCTCAATTATTATGCTGACGTGGCGATGACATGGCAAGGCGGCTGAGATCAATTGTCGGCAACATAAGATTGCGACACGTGTCACGGTGTGATTGGATGATGATGACGTGGCATGCTGACTCGGTTGACCTGCTGACGTGGATGATGACGTGGCAAGACGCGTGGAATAGTTGACTCGTTGACCGGATGACGTGGCGACATGTAGGATGACACGTGGCACACGTGGAAATAGTAATTGTCGGCACCGTAGGATGATGACACGTGTCACGGCGCTTGTTAGCAGATCGGCTGTGATGGTGACACGTGGCACGACGCATGTTAGCAAAGTCAAACTTCTCAAATTCTGACACGTTGACCCGGCGCACGTTAGCAGATTCGGCGCATGCTGGGCGTCGCGACGCTGAAGTGCTGGCGTCGCGACGCGGGAAATTACCAAAAATGCCCTTTTCGTCCAATTTTCTTGTTTTGTTTGCCAAATCACCTCCAGAATGTCCTGAAACTTTATTTTTCTACAAAATAACACAAAACACATCAAAATTTTCATAAGACTCAAGAAACTATACAAAATATTAGGTTAAATGAGTGGGAAATAGTGATAGAAATACCACTCATCAAGTTCCTTTCCAATGCCCATTCTTGTCGCAATGGAACATTTTCCTTTGGCTTGGAATCCTTGGCCTTTCTTGTTCTTCTTTTTCATGGCTTTACCTTTAGCCTTTCCAGTGCCTTTCTTCTCTTCTTCTTCTTTTGCAGATTAGGAAGATTCGGCAACATTTTGCCTCTGCACTGGATTTACGAGGATCCACCAGCATGGACTCGTAATGGGTGAGCTCATTTAGCAGTTGGGTCAAAGTAAAAGTCAACTTGTTCATAACATAGTTGCTCTTAAACTGCAAGAAACTCTTTGGTAGAGTTTCCATGATCATGGTCACCTGGCTACACTCGTTAATACGAGCTCCATGGGTTTCAGCAGTATTGAGATAAATCATCATCCTTAAGACATGCTTTCGGACTGATGTCCCATCCTTCATCCTAGCAGTCATCGCTGAGACCATGGCCTCATGTCGTTGACGCTGCGCCGAAGGTTGCCCAAACATGCGCTGCAATGACTCCATCATCTGTGATGCTAGAGCCATAGGTTCATGCTTTGCAGCAAGAACCTCAGACATCCCTGCTAGCAAGTAGCAGCGGGCTTTCTCATTTGCTGCGACCCATTTCTGATAGTTCCGCGCAAAACTTGGACGGCATTTCTGGCCGGCTCAGGAGGACGTTCCTCCGTCAGGACAAACTTTAGGTCATCACAGACCAGGATAGCGTTCATGTTACTTTTCCATTTTACATAATTTTCTCTGGTCAACTTATCATTTGAGGAATGGAAATAATTGGAGAAACCATGGCTGAAAATAAATAAACATGCATTTAACATTCATTCATCGCATATTAAAATCATCAAAGAATTTTGGCATAAAATTAAACATGATGCATGAACCATGAATAATGAATAAGAAACCTAAAAGAATTACTATTCCACGGAGATCTATCATCCCACAAGTAAGTGCCGCCGTAGGGTAGGTCAAGTACTCGCATGATAGATTGAGACAATCTCAGCTGTTTTAATATATGCGGGAATAACTCTTATTCCTATATTAAACAACTACCGTTTTTTTTTCGATCAAGGAGTTTCATTAACAGTTAATAACTCCTTTGTGAGTGTAACCCGCCGTTTCGGGATTCTTTGACTTAACAAGTGAAGTGCCGCCGTAGGGTAGGTCAGTTCACAAGATACATCTAGGATCCCTATCCTTTCGGAACCCAACTTGATATTGACCCAAAATGGACACCATCCGTAGGGGGACGAAAACAAAGCCGTCTCGAGGCGCCTTTTGAATCTCACGTTTTTGGACTAACAACGAGATCGCGGATGTACTGTCGTATATCCCTCTCCCACTCACTATTTTTAACTTAAGGTTTCTATCTAAAATATCTAATATTTTATCCTAACTAGTGTGGATAAACTTATGGCGGCTAAATATAATTTATTTACACTAGTTCGTCATAAGTGAGCTAATCAATTTTAACTATTAAAATTGTGTCACTAATATCCTATTAGTCTCTACTAACAGTTTTACTCTATTAAACTAATTTAATTAGAGTGGTATAAGTGAGCTACAATATTTTAAAACCCTTAAAATACTAGGCACTTAAAAGTCTAAAAACATGGAATTCTAAATGGTCAAAATTTTAATTAAACATTTTAATAAATCTTAGTGCGTTATAAAATTCAATGGTACGTGGAATTGTATCCCGAGTGCAGACCATATTTCCGTCCATACGGAATCGGCTATGGAATTTATATCCGGGTTTCCATCCTATATACCAATGGAATTTATTATGCACCAATTAAGTCCAATATATTAGAATTCAAGTTTTAGACACTTATTCCCATTAATCTAATTAATGATTTCAATGCATATCATTTTCTAACTTAAACATTTTAAATTACATAAAATCATAATTTTATGTCTATAATGATAATGCATCTATGACATGTTATGGCAAGTAAAATGCACGAGTGGGCACCCTAGGCTATATGACATGTTATTCAAACAATTCGAAATAAACATACATATAACATAATAAAAATTATTTTGCATTGACCGGGCTCTTATTTTTCCTATACTAATCTAATTAGTACAAAAGATTCACCAAGGCATTCCTTGGCCTTCAAATCCCGCTCCAAAGTGGTGTTGGCTCTCTTTGCGACTTCGGTGCTCCAAATTACAAAGAATTGAAACTTTACATTGAAAATTAAAATTACAACAAATATAAACAATGGCCTTATGGCCTTACATCCCAAAACCAAAACCAACTACAAAAATAAGAGCCAGAAAAATTTACGACCAATGCAAAATCCATTCATCACATGAAATAACAAAACCATTCATCACATGAATATCACAATGTGCCCACTCATCTAAACATGCATATCATATTTAAAACTCATATAAACATATTAAAACATAAACTTTAAATGAAAAAGTGAAGGGTTAAGAACACTTTTCAACCTCGCTCTTGATGCCAATTGTAGGAACGCTTTCCCTCGCGCAGCGGAAGCGATTAGGCTCACGGATCGAACTTGAAAATTTTTTTTCTGCCTTCCCTTTGCTTGGCCGAACCACACCAGTGGATTCACTGATGTTTTGGACAAAATCTCAGCTCCGGAATAGCCCCGAAACAGTCCCCGAACAGCCCTTGAACTGCAGTGAAATAACGGACTGTTTTGGACACGTTATGGGCGCGAACTGCACCCAGTTTCAGGTCTGATTTGCGCCACTCACTGCTCAATTTCAGATCTGATTTTTCTCCAAAAATCAATCCTAACACAGCCCTAAAATTATCCTAAAGTGTTTCCCCCAAAATCCCGAATGAAAACCAAACAAAACGGAGCTCCCTGAGAACTTGTATTTGCGCAAATTGCAGGGATTCCAGGGGCTGGTTGCCGTGACTTGTGTTAAGTATTTGGGGATGTTTTTCAACGTCACGAGGTCTTCCGAACTATGTCTCGACACTAACGGAGGGTAGTGTGGGCTACACTCACAAATTAATCTCTAAACGGTTTAGAGAATAATCACACACACACCAAAAGAATTCTCAACTCTTGAGAGCTTGGAGAATGAGATGGAGGCTAGGTTTTTTTTGATTTCTTTGATTAGAAAAATTAAATCATAATTTTTCTTTTATACTTATGGTTAATTTGTTTCATTAAACAAATCAACCACTAGTCTCCCCCATTGCTCTTGAAATTCGGCCAAGGGGGGATTAGGAATCCTTGTTTTATTTTGCTTCCAAAATAAACAAATCCTACTCCCTTTAGGACTCCAAATTTTCGGCCAAGGGGATTTAATTTGGATTTGATTTTGTTTCCAAAACAAACAAATCATATCCTTAATATGACTCCAAAAATTCGGCCAAGGTAGGGGACAATTAGGATTTGATTTTGTTTCCAAAACAAACAAATCATATTCCTTATCCAATAAGGAATCCTACCTTGGTAATAATCCTTAGCCTTATTAAATTATATCATATATAATTTAATGTTCTAATTTAATAATTATCATATATAATTATTAATACTTTATATTAACTTTTAATATAAAGTCTCATGTGTGATATAATTATTATTAATCATATTAATAATATTTATTCCTTTTGTGAGTATATAATTGGACCATCCAATTATATTAGCTCCGCTATAGTAAATCGAGCTAGCACGGGGACCAAGTGGACCTACGGTTCTGAGCTCCAATAATCTCGAAATATTAATTAAGCTCTTAATTAAATATTACGAATTATTAACTCCGGGTTATTCCACTAAAAACCCGAAGTTGCACTCTCGTCGCCGTAGATGAAATATAAGGCCGAACAAAGTCGGTGTCCACCGATATAGTCATTGCATACGAATTGATCCTTCACGAATATCTCGTAATTAGAGCCGGGTCATAATGTCCGTTATACCCCTCTAATTATTTTATCTTAAGTACCATTGATTCTCTAACGAACGATTCATTCATAACTGTTATGAATATTAATCTTTCTATTCGTAATAGAAAGACTTGAGCGCTCTAATCGTTCAAGTACCGAATCAACCCTTAAGAGAGATATTCATCTACTTCTCGCAAGAAGGAGTGAATTCCATGTCTATGTAAAACGTTCCCAGCTACATAACAGACTATGCCCCCAAAGTACGTAGTTATTGGTTGGGATTGCTACACCAACCTCACCTTTGTAAATCAAAGGACACAACCCGTTATGCAGGAGTTCGTAGTAACTCAGGATTAAGATCAATCCATATATGACCATCAAGTAGATCGAAATGACTTTCTTTGTTTAACGGATATTATAAGAATGTCATTTCTATCTAGGCCCAGTCCTATATGATCACATCATATAAGGTGCCTCCATTCTCATGTCTCTACATGGACGATCCGGATTAAGATCGTCATCCAAATATAGAATGGACCGCAGCTATAGATAAACCACAAACAAAGTACCCGGTTTGTTTGCTCTCTATGGACTATTTAAGATTACTAACTTCAGTCTTAAATCCTCTGGTGCATGACGTTCATACACCAAGTCTGAAGGTACATAAGTAATCTACGGTATTTATGAAGATATACAATATGCGATATTGAACAAACAATTAGATAAATGAATAATGCATCCTTTTATTTCTAACACATGAAGCCGTTTACATCACATGTAGCTCTAGGGCATACATCCCAACAAAGTACACTTCATCATATTGGATGATGGTCAGAGTGATACGGAACTGAATGCTCTTATATGCTGGAGCTATTGGGATAATATGACTAGGTCATGTGTTATCCGATTATAGAGACTAGTTTACCAGGATCCATTATGTGCTCTACGGGCAGACCAATTCGCAGCCCCCGGCCTAGCACGTGACACCCTCCGATACTGAATCGCATATGCAATACTACATATCTAACTACGCCTGATATAATTATATATTCCTTAAAATATTTCTGAGAATTGGGTAGGCACGGTGCTTTGCTAGAAGCCAACCATGTCTTGTAAATCGGTAAAAACATAGTACTAGATAGTACGTGTTCGAATAGTCCGACGACCGGATTTACTGCCAACATATCCAGGGATCTCATGGGTCGCTTCCGAAGATTCACGATGACGTATGACTCGCACATAATTAATTTGAGATTAATTATAAGAGAGAGAAAACTAATCTATGATTAATTACGGAGATTTTTATCTGGGTTAAAATACTATTTAAAGAGAGAGAATGATTAATTTGGAATTAATCGATAATAATATATTCGATATATTATACGAAATTATATTTCGACGCGGATTAAATTAGATTTTAATTCAGGCAAACGAGTTAACTTTAGAATTAATTCGTTAACGACATGAATAGTAATTTTGCTAGGCCATAATTATTTCATTAAATTTGATTTAATTACGTCGCAACACAAAGAAGTTCGTTAATTCGGAATTAGCGAACCCGCGCCCGGGAGTGTTTGCGAGCCCACTCAGATTTTGAATTCAAGTGGGGCCCACAAGTCCATCATGTCACATCACTTGTCAACCTTTTACCTTTATGGTGATGGTATTAGGTGATGGAATGATGGTGGCTTATATTACACTCCAAGTTGGTGAGATTAATGTCTTGTACCAAATTTTGAATTTGGTAAATGGTATTTTGTTTTTGGAAAAAAAAAAACAAAACAAAACACATATCTTCCCTCTTTCTCCCTCACGGCACTTGGTGCCATTTTCTCTCAAAATTTCTCTCATTGGCCGAGAGTTAGAAGAAGCAAAAGAAGATTTGTAGCAAATTTTTCCATGGTGCTAGAGCACACTTAAAGAGTCTTATACAAAGGTGATAGGGAAACCCATCTACGAGCATGGAATCACACACAAAGCTTGGAGCTTGAAGATCCAACAGGAGCACAAAAGGAGGCTTGGCCGAATCATCCATGAAGAAATTTTTGTGTTCTTCGCATCGCAAAGCCGATCAAGTGAGTATTTCCGCTACTTTACTTGATGTATTCACACGTTTATATGCTTCAATTTGATCTTTTTTTGACCTAGAAAACCCAAAAATTTCCCCTTGGGAATTTATAATTTTGTAATTATCAATCATAATTATCAGTTGATCTTCAGTTCCCGTTCCGCTTGCACTTGTTGTTGCAAATGCATTATCGAACAAGTCTTCAAAATCATCGGGGGCATCTTCTTGTTGTCTCAGATCAGCTCGAGTCCAATCATCCACACAAGCTGTTGCTTCTAGAGTGCTTGGATGTAATAAAGATCGTCTAGCTTCCAATATATTGCCTCCCAAGCTGAAGGCTTGCTCAACCGCAATGGTGGAAATAGGTGCTACCAATCTCCTTTAGCAATAATTGATAAAGCATGATATATATTTTGATGTCGGTTCCACCTTTCAAGGATTTTAAAATTTTTACTAACTAAACTTTCAGTAGGAAACTCAAAATTTGTAGATAAATAATTATCTAATTCGGGGTTATTAGTGGTCGTATCCTAGCTTTTTTATTTCATTGTAGTAACCAACGATCCCCTGCGCTAAGTCTTTTTTGAATTAATGGTTCGCTACTACTAGATTCACCTAATGTTCCTAAGTTATATCTTACAATATAATCATTAAATAACTCAATTAAATCATTTCTTAATCTCACTATTATTCTTGTAATATCAATATCATCTATAATATTCCTAAATAACCATAGTAAGCTTGTAAAGCACTATTCACCTTCTAATTTAAATCTAGGATAAAAAACAGCAGCAATAAGATAAAGTAAAGAATTCTCTAAAATAATTCAACCTTTTACCTTCATAACAGTAATGCTTCTACCAAAAACAATATCATTAGGATCGTTACTTTCAAGATGTTCATCGAGAGTACAACAATATATTCAAACTTTCAAGAAGAAATAATGTGCTGTAGGATAAAAACTCGCTAAAAATTAAAGTAGCATCATTAAAAACTTTTAAAATTTCTAAATTTTTTTCACAAATATCCCATTGACTAGGAAAAAGTGTGATATTTTGAACATGTTGAGAAAAAAAAACTACATAATGCATCTTTGTATTGTAATGCTTGACATAAAAGAAAATAAGTTGAATTCCAACGTGTTGGAACATCTCTTGAAAATTTAATCGGTTTAATACCATTTATTTTACAAAACTTGGCCCATTCTCTCCTAACTTGAGAATATGACCAAATGCAATTAAGTGCTTTCTTAATAGGATCAATGAAATGTGATAATTTTTCTAGACAATTAAGGACATGACATGTGCAACGAATATGAAAAAACCGACCCCTTAAATTTGGTTGACATATTTCTTTTAAATCATTGATGGATGCAGTATTTGCAAATGCATTATCAAATCTAATTGTTAAAATTTTATCTACTACACCATATTCATCAAAAATTACCTTCATCATTCTATAAATATTTTGTGCGGTATGTTGGTCATCAAAAAATCTAAATGCAATAAGTCATTTTTGCATGGTAAATGATGCATCAATCCAATGATAAGTCACACCCATGTATGAGTGTGTTCGCCAACGGTCACTCCAAATATCAGAACATATAGAAATACGACCTTTAATATCTTTAAATATTCATTTAAATAATTTTACCATCTTTGTATAATTTAAAAATATGACGTTTTGTTGTGTTTCGAGTCATTCTACATGCATCAGGATTTAAGCATTATGCACGTAATTAGTAAAATGAAGTTTTTTCACCAAAGCTTAAAGAAAGATGTGCCATACAAGTTAATTTCGTAAATTTCTCTATTTTTTACATCAGAATATTTAAATAAATCTACAGCACTCGTACCTCTACTAGATGATGCGTACCTGGACCATTTGAGTTTGCGTCGTATCAAGTCCAAGTTCAACCGCATGATGTCTTTCCATGTGCTTGATCATATTGCCGTATCCACAAAAAATTGTAGGAAACCCCACAATTGTTGCAAACTGCTCTTGAACCTTCATCGGTATCGTCTAAATGAAAATGAATTTTGAAAACATCCGAGGAACGAGACTTAACTTCTCTTCTTGTGATTGTGAACCGACAATAGGGCCGCTCTCTGGGTTGGCATTTTGACATTATATTATCAGATGAGCTTGCCATTTTGTTTAAGAAAAGTAAGAAGAAAGAAAATTGAGAATGATAATAACTAAATTGTTATTATAAATGAGAAAATGAGAATAAGAGAATTGTAGGAATTGAGAGAGTGAGAAATGGTGTGTTGAAATAATGAAAAATGACCATATTTATAGAATTTTAGAATCTTTTTTGATTACTGAAAATGACCCTAAAAATAACCGTTTATTTCCGTTATTAGGGGTATGTTAGGAATTACAATAAGATTTTTTTCTTTTTTGGCCGTGGCACTTTTTTTTTTATTTAGGGGCAGAAAGCCAGCCCAACGGCTAGTATCCGTTGGGGAGGGTCCTGTTGGAACCGAACGATTCCATCGGTTCCAACCGGTTCGGTTGGGGGTCGAACCCTAACCGAACCGGTCATTTACGGTTCCGGTTCCGAAACCAGAACCGTGGGCGGGTCTAAGTTTGAGTGAGTGGAAAAAAATTGTATTTTTTTTTCCAAAAATTATGGATTTATTCATTTATCAGAAGAAAATTTACCAAGTTTCCAAATTTAATTAAAAAAAAAACCTTTTAAATTGTCCAAAAAATGATTAATTTCCTTTTTATTTTTGAAATCTGAATAATAATGTAACAACCCGCCTGATACCAAGATGCTACCGGCAGGATACAGGAAAAACCCTTCTCCATAAGTCTTTGATGCTACTAAAATTTTGTCATGACCTCTGCTAAAAATCATGAAACTTAGATCAAAGTCCAACACCTCGAGGTGACCAGTAATTAAATTCAAAAGCAACCAATCTCACTCATTTGCAAATAGGAATCCAACTTGACAAATCTCAACTCATATGCAAATCGGCCTCCGGTCTGACATTAGACAGATAACTACAAACAACTACGTGCTCAGCACGATTAAAATTATGCATATGATACAAATAAATAAAACTAAGGTTGTGGGAGCCCATAACACGTCCCAAAATAATACAACGACTCAAAACCAACTTGACTGCATCGAGGTGATCCTCTGTCTTCAAAACACCTATAGTAAACTTCTAGTTATTTAATCCAATGTGAACCTGCAAAACTAGCAAAACTGTTGGGTGTGAGCTATAAAACTCAGTAAGTAACTCATGTCTTATGTAAAATATTAAAGTAACTGTAGAACATAAATATAATTCAGATATATGTACATATACACAAATTATAAATTTCATCTATACCTGATGGCCGTTACGTATATTATACCATGATAATTTACTCATTGTATTGAATGCAACATTGGTAGTAAGTTTATCTTCTCGGTTCCACACTATACAACGTATCTACGAAATTCTGGCATCTCATTAACTTATTACCTACCAAACAACCCAAACCCGTGGTGGTTTAGTCAGCTTAAACTATAGCTGGTTACTTCATATGGATTACGTGAGCTAAAACATAAGCATTTGCTAACTATGAGTTGTAAAACTTTTACATAAACACTGAGCTGAAACCTCGGACCTCTATACAACATAAGATACCAGCGCTTAATTGCATCCATTGGAATCCTCACAAACTGTATTCTAAATGTGATGAACACCCAACACTCGACCCTTGCATTAATATCACAATTTATACATAATACATACTTATAGCATACTACCATTTTACTCATCGAATCAAAACTAGATATAACTGAACTTCCATATCAAAGAAAATATCTCCACCAGATAGGGGAACCAGCTGTGCAGGATCCAAATTCTTGAATCACATAAGGATAAAGTAACAACTATACATGGCCCATTGGGGCAAGCTATATGCAAAAGCTAGAATTTCTATGTCTATAATTTGTAAAACTTTGATACAAACTCTAAAAACTGTATGGATTTATAATACAAGAAATCTCATATGTTGGAAAATATCAAAGCCAGCTAGGAGTATAACCGAATTCAAAATCTGTGATGGTATACAAGATCAAGTAGTATCAAAATCCTATACATGAAATTCCAATTTGGTAATCGGTTGGAAATCAATTCTTTATAAAAAGTAAACAGTATGCAAAAGGATTATCATGAAAATCTCCATACAACTGATAAAATCAATTCCAAATCAACAGATTTCATAACTAGTAAAATCAAAACCCACGTACTATATAAAAACAGTAAAACTTGTGTAAATTTTTTGAATCTCTATACATAGAAATCACATAAAATATTTTGAAATTTTTTTATGTGGAAACTTTTAAAAGGCACTGTAATAATTGGTGATTATGGGTGTTACATATCATCGTCCCCCTAAGCGCATGTCTGAAATTCCTCTAAAAAACTGATGTTTTAGGGGCGTTGAGTATCGTCGTCCCCCTAAGCACCTAACTGTTGGGATTTATGCCTTAAAGCTTCATGTATTGTAAAACGAAATTGATTATTGTAATAATAATAAATGCATTATTCCTTTATCCAAAGTTGTTGATTTAAATCGCATATTGTCCAATTGTCTTATTTACCTTGATTACTCTTGTACTTTCAGACTTAGTGTATGTTTGATACACAAAAGGAGTTAAGGCTAAAGTTTGTAATCTAAATAGTCCATAGAGAGCAAACAAAGAGGGTACTTTTTTTGTGGTATATATATATAGCTGCGGTCCATTCTATACTTGTATGACGACCTTGATCTGGGATCGTTCATGTAGGACATGGGAATGAAGGCACCTTGTATGATGAATCATATAGGACTGGACTTAGGTAAAATAAATATCTTTTAATATCCGTTAACCAAAGAAATTCATTTTATCTAATAGATGGTCATATATGGATTCGATCTTAATCCTGAGTGTATTACGAACTCATGCATGATAGGCTATGTCCTTTGATTTACTATGGTGAGGTTGGTGTAGCAATCCTTGCCATAAAACTACGTATTTTGGGGATATGGTTTGGTGTGTAGCTGGGAATATTTTACATAGATATGAAATTCACTTATTCTTTCGAGAAGCAGAATAATATCTCTTTTAAAAGGGATTCGAGACTTGAATAATTTGAGCGCTTAACTTTCCTATTACGAATAGAAAGTATTATATTCATAATTATTATGAATTAATTGTTCATTATAGAATCAATGGTGCGTAAGAGACAAAATATTAGAGGGGTATAACGCACTTATGACCCGACTCTATTTATGAGATATTCGTGAAGGGCTATATCCATATGTAGAGACTATATCGATGGACACCGAAGTTGTTCGGCTTATTCTCTATCTACGGTAACGGGAGTTCAACTTTAAGTTTTTAGTGGAATAATGCGGAGTTAATAGTTCATAATTTTGATTAAATTGTTTAATTAATATTTCAGAATTATTGGAACTCGGAACCGTAGGTCCATTTGGTCCCCGTGCTAGCTCGGTTAACTGTAGCAAACCTAATATAATTAGGTTTGTCTAATAATATGCTCATATTATATTTATATATTATTAATATGATTAATAATATTTTTGTCACAAATGAAATAATATTAAATTAGTTTAATATTATGTTTTCTAATATTTTTGATTATGAGATAGTCAAATAATAATTATGAGATAATTATTACATCATAATTGAATACCTTTGATCATCAGAAGTCTCATTCGTTCCAGCGAGCTTTGTAAACTTTCATCAGCGAATTTTGAGGGAGAGAAGGAAATTGCTTGTGAAGATTTGCGAGAATGTCTTACATCCTAAAATGTGACTTTTCCTACAAAAATTAAACACGCAAAAATAAAACACACCAAATATGAATATATACACAAATTGCATGGGTTGCCTCCCTGCTAGCGCTAAATTTAACATCGTCAACTAGACATGACTGCCCGAATGTTAGGCTGGATCTGAAAGTGTGACACTTTCTTTTTATCGCTCCAATGATTCTCCCCAGTAGTGCTTGACACACTTGCTTTTAACTTTGAATGTTTATTGGAGTTGGGATCATGTAAACTCAACGTCTCTACTGGAAAAGTTGGTGATTAAGAATGGACCTGACCACTGTGATTTAACTTCCCAGGGAAAAGTTTCAACCTTGATTTGTTTAACAATACCTGCTACCCCGATTCCAGTTGTATGCGCACTATCTTCTGATCATGTTTCTTCTTGGCCTTTTCTTTGTACAGTTTGGCATTCTCAAAAAGGCTGTATGTGAAATTCCTTCAATTCATTGAGTTGGTGGAGCCTTTTCTCTTCAGTTGCTTGTAGATCAAGATTTAACTTCTTCAGTGCGTAGTACATTTTATCTTCAAGCTTCACAGGTAGATTGCATGCTTTAAGTTTATCAGTGGAACATTGCATTACATCTGAATTCTCGACGGTACTATCTATCACATCAAGTCTGAAACATTCCTCTTTTTTTCGTCATTCGGGAAGTCCATGGCTTTAAAGACATTGAATGTTACTTCTTGGTCATGTACCCTTATTGTTAGTTCACCTTTTTGTACATCAATAATGGTTCGACTTGTAGCCAAGAATGGTCTCCCGAGGAATGGGCACGTCTTCGTCTTCCTCCATGTCAAGGTCAATAAAATCTGCTGGGAAAATGAATCCGTCAACTTTGACCAGCACATCTTCAACTACACCTCTCAGAAATGTGAGCGTTCTATCAGCAAGTTGCAAAGAAATGAGGTGGGCTTTGCTTCTCCAATCTGTAGTTTCATGTAAATGGAAAAATGCATCAAGTTAATACTAGCACCTAAATCACACAAAGCCTTACCGAAAGTTATGTTCTCCTATGGTGCAATGGATAGTGAAACTGCCAGGATCTTTCAACTTTGAGGGAAGCTTCCTCTAAATGATGGTGCTGCATTCTTCTGTCAATGCTATTGTCTCGTAATCTCCCAATCTTCATTTTTGTGACATAATATCTTTCATGAATTTGACATAGTTGGGCATTTGTTGCAACGCTTCTGCAAATGGAATGTTGATATGCAGATTTTTGAAGATCTTCAGGAATCGAGCAAACTGCTTGTCCAGTTTATGTTTCTGGAGACGCTGTGGAAAAGGTGGATGAGGAGTGAATTTTTCTCGTTCATTTTTTTTTCCTCTTTTTCCTCCATCTGTGGTTCTGCTTCGTTGCTTTCTTTTGGAACTTCCTCAACAGTTGCCTTGACTCCAACATTTTTGTTGATTTCAGTTCACTTTTTAAAGTTATGGCATGACATTGCTCATTTCTTATGTTCCTTGGACTTTGTTCTGTGTTGCTAGGAAGGTTACATTACGGTCTGTAACTCTGAGCATTGGCCAATTATCCTATTTGATTCTCCAGTGCTTTAATAGAATCAGTTAGGCTTTGATTCAATGCTAATTGGGCTTGAAATATAGCGTCGTAACGATAAATTCGTTTAATTCAGAATTAAACGAACCTGGGCCCAAGCTGAGTTATGTGTTGAGTAAGCCAACACAAATTTTAAATTTAAATGTGGTGGGACCACATGACTTACATCACTTGTCAAAATTTGATGTGAGTAGTTGGCTACATTAATGCATTCATTTAAAAACACAATAACCAAGTTTTAGAAACAACCAACTCACTCTCTCTTCTCTCTCTAACATTGCTGATTCTTCCTCTCATCAATGGTGAAATTTTTGCTTCAAAAATTTCAACAAGCTAGCACTTGGAGGGTCAAATGAGGTGTTATGGAAACTCACCCAAAGCATAAACAACTCAACAAAAGCTTGGAGTTTTATCCTACAAAGGAAATTTTGAATTTCTCCACAAAACCAATGTAAGTGATTCCGCCACTTTTCTTGGTTAATTCACACACAAATCATGTTAGAGATCTTGAGCATGTCTTAGAGACTAACAATGGTATCAAAGCCTTCTAAAGGTGATTTTGAATTCTAGGGTTTATAAACTTTATTTGGGTATTTTTACTTGAAGCATGTAAATTCTAAATTGAGTGTTTGGTTGATGTTAGATGATGATAACTTAGAGTTGTGCATCATTGGATTGTTGAAAAATTGATTAGATCAAATTTCCTCAAATCCCTAGCTTGGCCGAATACATACCCTAGATTAAGCTCATGGTAATTTTTGAAATTTGGCACTTGGATGTGTTAATGGCATGAAATAAATGTTGAATGTTGATTTAATTGGATTGAAATCAAATTGGATGTTAATTTCTTGTCAATTGTCGTGAATGAGCATGTTGTTGGAGACTTGATTTTACTTCAATTTGTGTTGGACATGAATTGGAATGATAAGCATGATTAATTAATATTTTGGAAATGTTAGATTAATTAATTAATTGTGTTAATTAAACTTAAATTGAATTAATTAATGTTTGGAATATTATATAATTTAAAAATAGACCCTAAAAATACTAATTGGGCTAATTTGGTTATATTTGGATTAATGGACTTGGTGGGCCAAGTTTGGTTTTGGACAATTGGGTTGGATCCAATTGGGCCTAAACCATTTCCATAAAAGTCCAAAATATGATTTTGTGCCTTTAATATTTAATGGGCCTAATGGGCCAAAATTAATTTTTTGGCATAAGGTGATTCCTAAATGAACCTAGGCATTATGGGTTTGATCCATAATGGCCAAAAGTCATTGCCTAAAGAATTAATTAAAAGCCCATTGGACCTAATAGAATTGGCATTGGATGTTAATTGGGCCTTTGAGACCCATTTGGATTGGATTTGGAATCCAAGTATAAAAAGGCACTATTATAAGTGTAATTGTTTAATTTGGAATTAAACATGAATTAGTCTTGAATACAATTTAAATTGGATTTAATATTGTAGTTCGATATAATAAAGAATACTTACTTTGAGTATTTATTCTTAAATGAGTTGGACTCGCGCAAATCAAATCGTTGTATGAACATTGGATGGTCATTAATTGAAGAATTAATTAATTGGATTAGATTGATTGAAAACATGTTATGTGTGAATACTTGGATGTATTTGTTGAATAATGTATATCGGATGGATATTAGATGGGTGGGGGAAATTTTGGAAATTGTTGTAAATATGGTATTTATTTGAAATTGGACCTGCGTGTCCAGCCTATCACCTCTCAATGTCATTGTATTTCTCTTCTCACCAATTCCCCTTATGTAAATGAGGTTTGTTATAGTGTTATGTAATTGGGTTTTAGAAGAATGTAAAGTGCTAGTGGGAGAGAGGAAGAGAGAGATTTGTTCTAGGAACATATTATATATATCAATCGGCATATCATTATTAAATTATCGCACCTTATTATGCTTTTGGAATGCATGTTTAAGGGTGTATGATGAGACCTAATCAAAGAATAAATTAATTGCCAATTTACGAAAATGCCCTCGCTTTTAATATTAAGTGTTTCCTTCCATTGAGTGGTTCTCTCTCAAGATCCAAGATTGGCTTTGATTTGTTGGCCAAAGTCAAGATCATTGTCTATCGCAGATGTTTCGAACCATGAAAGCTTTGTTAATATCGCATGTCTGCATTTGTGACTTGTTGGCAAAGTCAAGGTCACTCTTGTTCATCGACGTGGATTACGAAGTTTTCCCACTGTCAATGGGTCGCGCTTAACTGGAATCATTAAGCTTGTTGAGCCAAAGCCAATGCTTAGTTGATTCAGAGGAAACAGGTTAGGAAATATATTGGATATATGTTTCGGACTTGGATGTCCACCTACCGGATCTAGGAATTGGATGGGATCCAA
This sequence comes from Zanthoxylum bungeanum, assembly GCA_019454045.1. Classification (NCBI taxonomy): domain Eukaryota; kingdom Viridiplantae; phylum Streptophyta; class Magnoliopsida; order Sapindales; family Rutaceae; genus Zanthoxylum; species Zanthoxylum bungeanum. The sequence goes on from SKCR01010649.1 coordinate 189,182, forward strand.
TTGATCTTAGAGATCTACCTAGTTAAATTTTATACAGCTTGTTAGCCAAAGTCAACGTTGTGTATTATTTAACCGGATCCTAGCCCACTAGGAAACTAGGTTTCCCGAGTACTCAACGGAGGGTTAGAGGCTCGCCGAAAAATAGTGGGAGGCTAGTATTAAATTGTCAATTCGTTTAATACTCGCTAAAATGCGCTCTATTTTATTATTACTTCTCGTTATTGTTTATATTAGTTGGACTAATATTATTTTATTGCTTTCTTTGAACAGTTAGACTGTACTCAACACTACTCCATTTCTAGTTGGTTATATAGTTGGACTATAGTAACCATTGCATTTGAGTGTACCCGAAACATTTGATTGGATAATTGGACTATAGCAATCAAAATGGCTGGAAAGATTAGCGTTAGAGACATAATCATGGGCGAGACTATCTTTAACGGCGTAAATTTTCTAGACTAGGAAATGAACCTCAGGATAGTCCTGGGAGCTGAGAAGTTGCTCTATATTATAGAGAGACCTCTCGAGCCTGAGCCCAGACTTGAGCAGCCATTAAAGCATGAGCTTTGGAAGACTCTTCGTGATGATAACTTTACTGCTCAATCTGTAATGCTTGCTGTAATGACTCCTCAATTTCGTCGTCATAACAAGGGATTGGATTCTTATGGGATGATGTTGAAATTGAAGGATCTTCATAGATCTAATCTTAGATCTTAGAAGTAGGATTTGCAGAAGAAGCTCTTTCGCCTCGTATGTTAGATGGGACATCTATCAAACACTATGTGTCGCAGATGATTGCTGACATCGGATAGTTGGGTTAGTTGGGCATTACCTTCAAGGCCAAGACTTCCATAGATTTGATCTTACAGTCCCTGCCCGACTGCTGGGGCGGGTTCGTCATGAACTATAACATGATGAACCAAGAGAAAACTCTTGGGGAGTTAATGGCTATGCTGAAAGAAGCAGAGCCAGAGCTTCTGAAAGGAAAGAAGCATGAGGCGCATCTTACTTCGATCCAAGAAGGCAAGGCTTGGCCGAAGCCTTCTGGGGGTGTGAAGAAAAATAAAAAAGAAGGGTAAGCTCAATCGTCATAGTCTATGGGAAAACAAAGGACAAATCCCAAGACGCTGCCTACACTGTGGCAAACGAGGTCACTGGAAGCGTGACTGCCGTAAGTACAAGGCGGACTTGAAGGAAGCGAAGGCGGGCAAGGCTCTGGCTTCAGGTATGTTTGTTATTGAAATAAAATGTCCACTACTAGTTTTAAAAATTGGATTTTTGATACCGGATGTGGTACTCACATATATACTGATGTGCAGGATCTGCAGAATAGCAGGAGACTGGCTTCATGAGAGATCGACCTGCGAGTCGGAAATGGGATGAAAGTCGCTGTTTTGGCCGTTGGCACCTCTGTTTTGAACCTGCCCTCGAGGCGTGTACTTACATTAGGGGACTGTTATTTTGTACCTAGTTTGACTAGGAATATCATCTCTGTATCTAGTTTAACCCGATACGGGTATACCTTGTATTCAGGAACACTTGGTGTTTTGTTTATAAAGATGATATTGAGATATGTACAGCAGATGTAAATAATGGTCTTTATATTTTGAATATAAACGAATCTCAAACATATAACATGACAAACAAAAGCTCAAATTAAGTAAAATAAATGAGACTTATTTGTGGCATTGTCGTCTGAGACATATAACAAAACTCGTATATCCATACTTTCGAAGAATAGATACTTGGACAGATTTGATCCTAATTCATATGATGTTTGCGAATCTTGTTTGTAGGAAAAATGCCTAAAACAACTTTTAGTGGTAAAGATGTACGTGCCACCAAGTTGTTAGCCCTCGTTCATAGTGACGTATGCGGGCCCATGTCTAGCCAGGCTAGAGGTGGATATGAATACTTCATAACCTTTACGGATGATGCATCGCGTTATGGTTATGTGTATCTTATGAAACACAAGTCGGAAAACTTTTGAGAAATTCAAAGAGTTTCGACCCGAAGTAGAAAAACAGACTGGCAAAAGTATTAAAACATTGAGGTCGGACCGTGATGGAGAATACTTAAGCAATGAGTTTCAAGATTACTTGAAAGAATATGGTAATCTTTACAATTGACTCCTCTCGGAACACCTAAATTGAATGGTGTGTCCGAACGGAGAAATCGAACTTTGTTGGACATGGTAATGTCAATGATGAGTCGCACAGAGCTATCGATTTTCTTCTGGGGATACGCATTAAACAATGCAATAATATTTGAATAAGGTTACGTCAAAGTCTTTTGGACAGACTCCATATGAAATAGGAAAGGAAAGAAACCGGGTTTCTCATTGCTGAAGATTTGGGGATGCTGGGCATATGTTAAACGTTGGATAGTACCAAACTAGAACCCAAATCGGATAAGTGCCTATTTGTAGGTTATCCTAGGGAAACCAAAAGATATTATTTCTGTTGGGGTTGGTGCTCAGAGCGCCATTCCGGACCTTATTTATGTCTGATTCATGAATATTAACAATTATTTTTTCTATTATATTACTTGTTTATGGTTGCACCTCTTGTTTTTATATACGTATTCGATCTAATTACTATTAGATTGAAACTAAATGTGGTTTAGTGATATGTATATATTAGACAAAGGCCCGATAATATATAATGCAGTACACAATTACAAAGTTAGTTTGTAATTGACATTGGGAAGTGTCACTGCTAAATGTATATTATCAATATATAGTTCCTGGTCAAGATTTACTAACACGGGTCTGTTAGTCAAATCCGTTGAGACCAGTACATGTCGTATATCGAGACTTGGTCCGACGGTTTATCCTAATGAACCATGAGTCTGGGGAGACTCGTATAGACGTGTAGGTGTTTATAGTGGATAAACACTGAACGACTCACCGAAGATTCTTAATAGATGGTACACCAACGTCAATAAGAATATTCTCGGGTTGAGTAGCATAGTGGTCCTTCGACTTGAGATACCACTGTGGATGTATGAGACATCCTCCACACTTAGATGGCAGTCACGTCACCGATCTATTTAGATCAGACCTCCGCCTGTTCGTTGGGTATGGACCGATCCTTAGGATATCTTGTGTGTGTCAAGATAGGATCCGTCAGTTCTGTGTACAGAGCATAGGTAGTCCATATGTGATTAGCAATAAGTTAAATATATGGCCATAGTAGACTTCGGAAGTGAGTTCTGAATGTTATTTATAGATTGCTAATATAAACATCGACGAGATAATACCTATAGAGATTTGACTCACGGTTCATTGGGATAAACCATCGGATCACGATATACGATATGTATTGGTCTCATCGGATTTTACTAACCGACCCGTGTTAGTAAATCTTGACCAGAAACTTTATTTAAGGATATACAACTTGTAGTGACGCTTCCCAATGTCAATTACAAACTACGTTGTAACTGTGCACTACATTGTAAATCCTAGGGTCTTTGTCTAATATACACATATTACTAAATCTGATATAGTTTCAATCTAATCATAATTAGATATCTAATCGTAATTAGATCGAATATGTATATATAAAAGACCAGAGGTGCTACCATTAAATAAGTAATATTATGGAAAAATGAATTATTTGTATTTATGAATCGGACATAAACTACGATCCGGATTGACACTTCGAGCACTAACCCTAACAATTATACTCATCATAAACATATCTCCCATATCTATCTCCAAATCTATCACCAAATCGTATATTTTCTCCCCCATAGGCCCTTTTATCTCCTCTCTGAAAACCCATTCGCTCATCAAATCTCCATCCCGCCGGTCATATCTCATCTCATACCGCCTATCCCGTGGTCTATACCTATCATCATCATCTTCGAACTCATCCAAGTCTTCCATATTATCTAGATTATTCTATGCCTCCACCTCATGTATAGATACCATAGATGGTTGTTGCTCCGTTTGTTCCTGTCTAGATTATTGTGGCCCATCAACCTCCTTCTGAACACTAGAGAATATGAGACTAGTAACCTCCCTCGACAACCTCTCTATTTCCGAGTTCATAGTTCCAAACATCTCCCGGAACTCAGCTATATTCTTCTCCATTGTATTAAACCTCCCATCAACGTCCATATCTTTCTCAGCCATCTTAATTCACAAATAGGTTAGTAATAACAAGAAAAAAAAGAAATTAATTAAATAAGGAAACCTTTTAAAACGCTCGTGTTTTACTCTCTCTCAAACACTCCCCTCGAATAAATTACCTTTGTTCAATGCCAAACGCTAACCATCAATAGATTGCACAATCCGTGTGTAGTCCAAAAGTTAGCAAAATTCACAAGGAATCAAAGGAATAAGGGTATCAAGAAACAAATAAGAAGTGACTCGAGAAGTAACGACGATACTCAATCAATAAAACCTAAAAACTAGAGTGAAAAAGGAACGAATAAACTAAACAAGTGCAATAATTATGCTAGGTGTGGTAAGCACTATGCAAATCCTGAAAAAAATGGTCAATTGGAATTGATTTTTTTATTTTTTTTATTTTTTGACCGTAACAAAGGTGCGCTAGGAAAGGAAAAATAGTCACAGTAGTGACAGATACGAAATTTGTTTGAGTCCTTTGATTAGCAGGATTAATAGAAAGGAAAAAAAAAATTACCTATTGAAACAAATAAAGAACAAAGAACAAACCCTTATCAGACATTCACTTTTCATACATTCATGACAACCAATGAAACAAGTCAACATTCAACGTAGCCTTAAATAGGATGAATTGGCAATTTTGTTTTGTTTTGTCCCAATTACACCAAAAGCAAGCAAGCAATCAATGTCAGGGGTGGGTCAGATTATGGGTCAGAGTCAACTTTTTTTTTTCTTTTTGAGATCGCCAAATCCAGAAAAAAAAAAAAAAAAGGATAAATAAATAAAAATTCAGACCTGAAATCTGGCTCTGATACCAATTGATATGAAACTGGATACGAAAAAGACGAAATACGATCCAAGATCCCGTAGACCCCCAAAGAACCTGTCTTTGAAAAACCTTGGAGATAGCTAGATGAATTTTACCAGCAAAATAGACACCACAAAGATGCCAACCCTTTGATAGTTTTTGTTCAATCACTGAACTTTGGTAAAAAAAATTTCTTAATCTTAAAGAAAGTTACTATTCTGGCTCAAAATATTGGGTGCGTCATTAAGAGTTGTTTTTTAGTTTAATATTTACATGCTCAAACCCTAATAGAGTCAAAAAGTCTAAAATAGCCTTAAACTACCCATTACCAACTAAAAGCCCATAACTCCTAATTTCTAGCCCATTTTGAACCCACAAATAAATAAAAATAAACTAACCCAAGTAATAAATAAAACGGTCTTCCACGTTGGTTCCATCCATGTAAATAAATAATAGTATGATGAAAATAAGTCTAAATAACTGAAACCGATCCATGTTGCTCCTCGATGACTTGGTCAAATGTATAACCGTTGAACCATCTTCCTTGAAGTCCAATTGGTCTCGAACGTGCTTGTTCAATTCAGCTAAATGACGTTGGGCCAGGCCTGCCATAGCGTCTTTGATCTTTTGAGCTCTGTGTCTTGTAATTGGTCCAACCGGTACATGGATTATATCTATTATACTATGGATCGAATCAAGTGCGTTAGTATCACATCATACTTGCTATAAGTTCTTCAAACAACATGTAATCAGCAAAGTTAGTTCAACATAATATGGCAAAATTCCATCACTCCATTACAATTTTGGCAACAAAATCATCATTTTTCAGCTTCTATTGTATGTTTAGGACTGTATGTACTTTCTTGGAAGAAAAAGATGAGATTCAACTTGAATGAGAACTTGAAAAGAAGTCCCAATACCGATAATGATTCCAATTAATTCTCTAACAAGCTTAACCTCCACATCACCAATAGAAACAACAACGACAATCAGGTGGATGGGATAAGGTCCAAAATTGAATTAACAATAACCACAAATTAAATGTATTAAATAAAAAAAATTTGCGTATTACGCGGGTGTAGAAGTGAATCGAGGTTTACCGCTATGCTTATGATGCTGGCGACCACGACACTATTGGGCTCACAGCCCCATAGAGAGTATGGTAGCCCACATGGGACTAATAAGAGAATAAAGGAGTCGCTCCTAGTATAAGACATTGTGAATGAATTAAGGCTGCATTACACCTCTCGCAAAGTCCGACCTTAAGATCGTTTGGGTTTGAAATGATCCCTTACTTATGTCAGTTTAATATTTAGGTTTGAAGAGATGTATCATTATGTCTTATAAAGCAGTAACATGCAACAAATGTTTATATAGTATACACAACACATGAATAATAAAAGCAGTAAAGAAAAGAAAATAAATACAACTATGCGGAAGTTGTTAAAACAATAATAAAATAAAAATCAAGCAAATCAGAGCATATATTTCGTGGAACTGCCCTCACAAAGGCCTGGCAGGACATAGTCATAGTTGCCCGGATATTAACTGTATCACTAATGTCCAGCCGGACTTACATGAAGTCTGGCCAGATGTGCTGCGTCAACACATTCTAGTAATAACAGATATAGTAACAACATAAAACAATTATAAGAGCAGAACTATAAAATACTAAGCAATCACTAAGAAATAACAGTAATGACTACAATAATGATAACATAATAATGAATAAATAATTACATAACATATGCAACGACAAACAAACATGATATGGCATAGCAAACATTAATCTTGTAAAGCCAGGCTTTCGTATAATCATTTCCCGGTAGTACATGGAATTATGTCTCGAGTACAAACCATATTACTATCGATTCGGAATCGACTATGGGATTTATGTCCTCGTTTCCATCTTATATACCAAAGGGAGACATATGGCTGAATATATATATTTTAGGAATGTCTGGCCGAACATATAGTGGGTCTGGCCGGATATCCTTCACAGATCAGAATAAACAAATAAGCAGAAGCATGCATAAAATAACTAAACACTAATAAAATAACTAACATGCATAAAATGATAACATCGAGCGTAAAGTAAAAGAACAATAATGAAATAACTGAACATAAATAAACTAAAGAAGGTAGTAATATGGTCAAGTGTTTGTACCACTTGGCCAGATTTATTTCATGATATTTTGCATGTCCTGTAGGACGTGCAAAATATCACACTTGGCCGGAGATATTGTGTCAAAGCAAGAACTCAAAGACGTAGAAATGAAAATTAGGGTGCCCTTAGGTCATACCTTTAAGTATGGTTTGGCTCAGAATACACTTTTGAAAATCGGATCAATGCTGGGTTGCTTGCCAAAAGGGGGGAAACTCTATGGGTTTCTAGATATTTTCTCATTGTTTTCACCCTCTCTCTATAAACTTGTAGATTTCTACGTTCTCAAATTTCAATGTATGATTATGTCATTCAAGATTGAAGGCTCAAGCCTGAAGAATATTTTGTGAAGGATTTGGGCACTAATTTATAGTGCTTAAATGAAGACTGAAAATGGAAGGGGATATGTGATTCCATCAATGTCTCCAATTGTTGGGGCGGATGTGGAACCCCTAGGGTCGGATCGGTGACCCACGCAGTGAAAGTGGATCTAACCCGTGTATATCTAGCATGGGTGTATTTTAAAATATTTTATGTAAAATTGTATTTCGTTTCGAGTCCGTAGGATAAAACGGGGACCAAAACAGAGTCCATAAACTATGGAACATGAAAAATAAAGTTTCAGTGTTCTTCAGCTCTGCGGGTCACGACGCGAAAGCTTGTGCGTCAAGACGCCCTAAAGTACGAGAGCAATTATGAAAACTGAATGTCTCGGCGTTGCGACATGGAATGAATAGCATCGTGTCGCTCCTATGTCTGATGCTCGGTGTCGCGATGTTGGAAGGCCAGAGTCACGATGCTGCTGTAGGGTTTTATTAGGGGGTGAATCCGGTAACGCAGCGGAAGCGGTGAAAATCCGATTTTCAGATTTCAAATATTTTTCTTGGATTAATTAAATAAACATATTTATTTAATTGCCCAATAATCAAATTATGAAAACAAAATTTCAAATGAATCATATTCAAGTGAAATTACCAAATTACCCTTATATGGTATTTTGTCCATTTTAGTCCGAAATTGATCCAATCAATTTTGAATGATTCTAAATCATTTCTAAGATGAACTTAGCATGTTCAAAACATCAAAACACCAAAACCACAAGAATCCCCAAATTTCTTATCAAGGCCGTGAGCCTCCATTTGGTGCCAATTTGTGCATTTTGCACTTTCATGCTTCAAGACACATCCAAATGATATCCAATCAACATGAAACTTTATATGCATCATATACCACACAAATACACAACATATATGAAAACCCCCAAATTTGGAGTTAGTCATAAACCCTAATTTTTCAATTTTCTCAAATTGGACAAATTAGGCCATATACATTAAATCAATTGTTTCAATCATCAATCTTACATCTAATTCAAGTCTCAACACAATGAAACAACTCAAGATCAAATCTAGGTCATTTAAGAGTGGGTCAACAACTCTAGATTAGCAACTTGGTTTCTAAAACCTTAAAAGAAAGTTTACAACTACAATAGTCACAACCTTCCTTCACCATACATGCTCAACACTTCATTCAAACTTCCATCACCAAAAACGCAAAGAAATAAAGAAAGAAATAATCTAAGAACATCACATGTTGAAGCCTTGAACCTAAGGAACATATTCCTCTCTAATAGTAAGTTTGAAAAACTTACTAAATTCCAAGCTATCTTTGATTTTTGTCTTTCTTTTCTGAAGCTTCCTTTGCCTTTCTTCAATGGAGTTTTTGTTTTAGTAAAGTGTATTAGGTTATTATGAAAGTGAAATGAAAATCAATATATACTTGTTCCATTTTGCCTTTGGCCGAAAATGACCAAGCCAAATACAAGTTATTAATTTCAATTTCATTTCAAACTTATGTAATCAACTTGCATAAATATCTTAATACAACTTTATTAGATATTTATTTAAGTCAACAAAAGCAACTAACATCATTTACTTTAAATATCCTAATGTAAGATATTTATATATTAATTAATTTAATCATTTAACAATTAAATATCAATTAATTAATCAAATACAAATATATTAAATATATATATAATATTTACATTAATATTAAAAACATATATTTATTTAGGATATAAGTCAAATAACTCATTTTGACTATTAATTAATGTGTATTTAAATTAATCAAGTATTAAATATAAATACACAATAATTAGGCAAATGACTATCTAGTCCTTTTAGCACGTATCTTGCGTTTAACCTTTAAACGACTTTATAAATAATCAATATTATTTATTAATGTTGCTCTAGTGCTCTACGAGTATGTTTCATTATTGAGACTCTTTAGATTCAGGTATATCTGTCACGAAATCTAATTTCGTGTCCATAATCTATCCACCCGTAGATTATGACGATCACAGATAATCTCGCTGAACCATACAGGTCGAGGTCATGGCAAATGTATAATTCCTCCGTCACAGGTATCCGGATAAATCCCAGAGATATAGATGTAAACGTCAAATCTCTATCGGGATTATCCAGTCGACTATTCTATTAGCAATCTCAAAAAGAATGTTTAGAACTAGCTTCTAAACTTTACCACGGGCCCATGGTTTTATCTGATTGCTAATCATATGGACTACCTATGCTCTGATACACAGAACTGATGGATCCTATCTTGATGCACATAGGACACCCTGAGGATCTGTCTACACCCAACGAACAGACGGAGGTCTGATCTAAATAGATCGGTGACGTGACTGCCGTCTAAGTGTAGAAGATGTCTCATGTGCCCATAATGTCATCTCAAGTCTAAGAATCACAAGTGCTACTCAACCCAAGAAGATTCTTATTGACGCTGGTGTACCATCCATTAAGAATCTTCGGTGAGTCGTTCAGTGTTTATCCGCTATAAACACATACACGTCTATACTAGTCTCCAAGACTAATGGTTCATTGAGAAACCATTGGAATCATATATTCCAGTATACGACATGTACCGGTCTCAACGGGTTTACTATACTGACCAAGTAGTGTAAACCTTGACCAGGAACTGTCTGAGAATGACAACGTCATGATACTTCTCAATGTCCGTTGCGACGCTTTTGCAACTGTATCATGACTAATCATTCTCGGGTCATTACGTCTTTACCATATAGAAATATAGATTATATTATAGAAACTGCATATATTATTCATAATAATAATGTTTTACAGAAGTATTTAACAGAAATACAACCGGGAATTGGCGCTCTGAGCACCAACCCCAACAGCTGCTCCAGGCAGTGAGCATTTTTCAACTTCAAACCAATACTAAACACTTCCAATTTTCTCCTAACACTTCAAATACACCCAAAATCCAATTTTAGAATCATATCCATCATCAACATATGTTATACAACTAACATACATGTATTCTAAATTCATATATGTATTTGTTTGAATTATAATACAAACCAATTTAGAATTCCACAATAAAATATCTCATGAACAATTCTAGTTCACCCAAAGGTGGTCAAGTGATTCTAGAATGGTAGCCATAACTCTAAGATTTAATCTAGAGTTCCAAACTCTTATTAATCGTTCCATGTCCAATATAAACATCTTTGACCTAATTACAAGCATATTGTGTTTATACTTCCAAAGCATCCTAACACAATTCATTAACCTTATTTCAATTTTAAGCTATGTAATTATGCATCCAATACATAATTCATCAATATATGTCTCAATAATGAAAACTCACTAATGAAGAACATAGGTTAATAGAAGTTCAAACTTACATAGTAAAGTTGATGCAAAGATCCAATCTCTTTCTCATTGTTGAAATGGTTGGAGAACTTCTAAGGTTTGCAAGCTTGACTCCAAGATCCAATCTTGATTCCAATACTAGCAAGCTTCACTCCAAGATCCAATCTTGATTTCTCCTAGATGAAATATTGTAGAGATATTCCAAAGATTCACTAAACACTTCTCTAACTTAGGCTAATTTCTCCAAGAATTACTTGAATTTAGCTTTCACAAGCTTAATTAAAACCTTTGCTCAAACTTTCTATTTATAACAAAACTTAGGCAATTTTTAATTAATAAAAATTCTAATCAACTTTTATGTGGGCTTAATCTAATTTAACCAAATATGTATAATCAGGTGTGACTAATCAATTTTTGTCTACCACTTTGATTTAATCCAATTAAATCAAGACAAAGTTCAATTAATGGATTAGTTACATGTCTATCACTTTGATTTAATCCAATTAAATCAAGTCAAATACACCTATAATTACATATTTGCAATTACTAAAATATCCTCAAATGGTATATATATTCATGAATTTATAATTAAGCCCTTGTGTAATTTTGAATTAATCCAATTAGGTCAAAGTAAATATCAATGTTATCCATTAACACTTGATTATCTTAGTTGATAATTATAATATGAAATATTATTTATTATAAAAAAATAATCGGCTATCAAAGTGCTCAATGAGTACACTTCATATTGTAAGACTCTATAAGTCAATGCACGTTCGTCATATAAGCCTAGCTAATATGTACGCAATTCGGCCACCTCCGAATTCGTGAAGAACATGAACGACCTTACTAAACTATACAAGTGGAGGTCATCATATTTGTTTATCAATCCCTCTATCGTAGGTTATCCGAGTTGTGCATAGGAAACATAGAATACACCTTCAAGTTTCCGAGGCGCACATCTTTTGTTGACATGCCCATGATTCTTTACAACTAATGCAATAAACCCTAGGTGATCGGCTTTTTCCAAAGTCTTTAAGAATCGTGACATGCTCAAATGGATACCTAAACCTCTTATGGTACACATACGGGCTGACAGATCCTATCTTGATACGCACTTGATTAACCAGTGCATCAGTCTAAATCCAACGAACATCTAGAGGCCAGACCATGAAAGGTTTGTAACATACATGGCATCAAAGTGTAGAGGATCTTACATAATATCATTGCTATCCCATAGTCAAAGGATTACATATGATACTCGACTCGATGAGATTTCTATTGACGATGATGTGTACTTCCAACTATTAGGAATCATCTATGAGTCATTCAGTATTCGGTCCAACCAATACTTACACGTCTATACGAGCTTCCAAGGCTCTTGGTACATCAGGTTAAACCATTGTAACTTCAATTCCAATATACGACATGTGCTAGTCTTCTAGGGTATAGAAATTCGACCGTATTCCAAAACCAACGACTATGAATATTTACTTTAAGAATAGTTTATAATATTAATATTTATCCCAATGTCGGACCACCTAGTGTCTAGTATTACTACAAGAATATTCTAAGGTCGATGTCATTCTTAGAATATTTATACATCAATCTAGTATGTATAATTCCAATACCATTAATGAAATGAAAATGTAGTTATTTTATTAATAAATAATAAAATATAAAATATAAAATATATTATTCAGATTGGTGCTCCAAATACCAACTCAAACACAAGTGATTACCAGTCTACATTGCCAGCTATAACTCGATACACATCTGACCGATGTATATTTTGGAATATAATTCCGGCCAGACATGATAATGCCCGTGATTTCAATAATTGAAGATCTACACACTGGCTGACAGCCCGACTCATAATCGACCGAATATTTATTTGATATATATGACTGGCCGGACATCCATCAGACCCATGATTTTCGTGATTGATAATCTAAACGCTCACTGACAGTTGTCACAAGTCTGGCCGAATTTAGGACTTTCAGGATATATCTGGCAGAATTTTGTAGTCCAAGAAAAGACTGGCCAAACATAGTTGATGTTCGACCTGGATTTGGTTACTCTTTTGAATTCTCTAAAGTTTCGTTCCCTTTCAGCATTAAACCTTATAACTTTTCCAAACTTTCAAATGATACCCTCATACGAGACTCATCATCGGGCTATACGTAAAGATATAATATCTACATTCGCCATCACTTTGGTAGGTTTGTGCAGTGTATGACAATGAAAAGTATATCAAAGTCATGCATGAATTTATACTTACCTGGCTTGTCTAGCATCATCAGACTTACCCGATCTTGTAGTAGTTGTTTTTATTGATATATGGGCCTTTTAACTCTCCGATGCTTCGATCGATGGTGAGATACTTCAATCCCAACTATTAGATGCTTCAATCAAGACTGTGATATTTGATGAACCCGCAAGTTCCCCGATGTTTTGATCGGCTATGAGATGCTTCGATCTCGACTGTGGTAGTTGATGGACCCTCAGGTCCCCCTGATGCTTCGATCGGTCGTGAGATGCTTTGATCTCGGCTATGATAGTCGATAGACCCTTAGGTCCCCTGATGATTCAATCGGTCATGAAATACTTCAATCTCGACTGCAATGGTCGATGGAATCTCAAGTTCCTTGATGCTTCGATCAGTTGTGAGATACTTCGATCTCGATTGCGATGGTCGATGGACCCGCAGCTCCTTTGATGCTTTTATCAGCTGTGAGATACTTCGATCCCGAATGTGATAGTTGATGGACCCTCAGGTCCCCCGATGCTTCGATCGGTTATGAGATACTTTGATCTCGACTTTGAATTGATGGATCCTCGAGTCCCCTGATACCTTGATCGATTCTGAGATGTCTCGATCCTTGACTTTGACTTGATGGACCCTCGAGTCCCCCAATGCCTTGATTGATTTTGAGATGCCTTGATCCCTAATTTTGAGTTGATGGACCATCAGGTCCCCTGATACCTCGATTGGTTATGAGATGTCTCGATTCTTGACTTTGAGTTGATGGACCCTCAGGTCCCCCGATGTCTCGATCGGTTGTGAGATTTCTCGATCCCTGACTTTGAGTTGATGGACCCTCAAGTCTCCCGATGCTTGCGCCTCATTCCCGGAGTCATTTTTTGTTCGTCATCATTCCCAAGTCTCTACTCAATTCCCATAGCTTTCTGATGTCTGTCCTCATTCCCGAGACTTTACTCCCTTCCCGAAGTTGTCTGTGACGGTACGAGCTCAGTCTACACCATATTCCTAGAGTCGTATGCTGCTTCATCCTCACTCCCGAGGCTCTACTTCATTCTCGGAGATGCCTGTAATGCTTCTTATATTCCCTTTTAGGAGGGCTTCGCCCATAATATTCTCTTTTATGTGAGCTTCGCCCCCGATTTTCTCTTTTATCTGGGCTTCGCCCCCAGTTTTTTCTTTTTTTAGGTAGGCTTCGCCCTTAATTTTCTGATTTTGGATGCTCTGTATCTTGAGGCCTTCGCATTATATATTACTTCTCTGGAGTTCTTCTTCCTTTTCTGCTTTATATCAATTTCCTAAAAAAGAAATGTTATTTATATGTATGCATGTGTGCAAATGATCTTTGGTCGTACACCCGTTCTCTGGTTCGAGAAAGTGTATGAGTCCTGATCATTTTTACCTAGACCGTCTTTCGGTGTTCCCAAGTCATCAACCTTTCTTTCGAAATTATTTTTTTCTTTTTTTATCATGTTATAACTCTTCACATGTTCTCAAAAAGCTTTCTTCTTAAAATCTCATCCTTTTCTAAAGTGTGAACGTTGTCTTAATTCAAAATTCAATTCTAACAAAGTTTTCACCTTTCGATTGTTTCTCCAGGTGTGTGTGAGAGATCCTTTTATAAAGAACCGCATGCAATCCCAGATTGGTTTAACTTATATATATATATATATATATATATTATTTTTCGGATTATCTGTGATATTATTCAAAAATAATCGGATAGTATAATATATTTTCTTTGCTAAAATATGGTTCTTATGTAATAGATTTATTAATTTAATTTTATAATTTAATAGTATTTTTTAATTATAATAGGATAGTATAATATATATTTTTTATTATAATACAATTCTTATAAAATTATATTATGTATTTTTATTATATTAGGTTTTTTATTTAATACAAAATTAATTATAAAGATATTTTTATTTTATAATTTAATAATAAAAAATTAATTGTACAGAATAAGTGCCACATATGTTTTTTATTTTTTATTTTAATGAGAGATTATAATATGTTTTCTTATTACAATAGGTTTATTTATTTTAATTTTATATTTTAATAATAAAAAATAATTATAATGATATTTTAATTTTATAATTTAATAGTATTTTTTAATTATAATAGGATAGTATAATATATTTTCTTTGCTAAAATATGGTTCTTATGTAATAGATTTATTAATTTAATTTTATAATTTAATAATAAAAAATAATTATAATGATATTTTAATTTTATAATTTAATAATAAAAATAATTGTAAAGATTTGGTTAATTGTAGATAATTTAATAGTGTTTTTTTAAAAAAAAAATTCAAAAAGATATCTATTATGTTTTCATGTTATAATACAATTCTTATAAAATTATAATATGTATTTTTATTGTAATATGATTTTTATTTAATGCATTTATTAATTTAATTTTATAACTATAATATAAAGCCGTCACGTGGCACGATGAGTAAGCTTAAAAATGTTTTATATATATACTAGTGCGTGCATGTGCCTACGGCACAGTGTTACAGAATTTACAAAGAGATTGAGATTCTGTTATTTAATTTGTTTATAATGAAGTGATTTTATTTTTTAATTAAATGATTTTATTTTTTAATTTATTTGGTAGTTTTCATTTTCCTTTTTTATAGAGATTTTATAATGAAATGATTATTTATCAGCCATTAGATTATAATAAAATGATTTGAGCCGCCATTAAGCCACATAAAAATAGCATTTGGATACATTATCTCTCTTAACCCTAGCCATCCGTTCCATTCTCTTTCCTCCCACACCATTGTGCTTTATAATATATATATATATATATATATATATATATATATATATATATATATATAATATTTAACCTAAGAGTGGCACCAAGTCATACTTTTTTTTTTTTTTAAAAAAAAAACTTTAATTTTTTTGGAAAAAAACTATTTTTTTGAACTTTTAATACTTAAAAATGAAAAAAATTAAGAATTTCAATTTGTTAGAATTAAAAAATAATTTATATAATTAAAAAATATATTTTTTATTAACAAAAATAATACCTGGCCAGACTCAGGGTTTTTTTTTAGCTAAACCTGGATCTTAAAAAATTTGCTTCGGGTTGGACTTAAATCCGTCGGAGTAGACCACACTCGGACTTTTCTAACACTCCTAATTTGACAATATTAGTATTGAGATCACAGATTTCACTAGTTAAGGAAAATAAAGATCTCTATAAAATATTCAATTGGACGGTTGCCTATTTTGTTGATTAAATGATTAATTATGTGAGAAGTCCAACCCAATTAAAGTAAAGGCATGCATATGCATGAAAGAGAAACGAGTCACACAATTATTGAAATTTAAATTAGAATATATTCCATAATTAAATAGGAAAAATGGAGATGAAGAAGATGTTTATACACAACAATTTGTAGGACAATCCATGAATCAAAGAGAAGCCAATACAGGTAGTTGTTAGGGTCTTAAAATTTAATTTAAAATTAGGATCTTAAATCAAATAGAGTTTTAATTTTTAAATATATAATATGATTTTTTTTTTTTATCAATAAAGATTTATTTTAAAAACCCGCATAAAATCTATAAAATTTAAGATAATTCACGGACTCCTGAATTTATCACACAAATACTTGAATTTATTATATATGAATTTTATCTTTATCGCTTGTTTAATCATGTAATTAATCACGTGAACTATCATGAAAATACACACACACGCCTAATCTCATATACTTTTCAACTCTAAATCTGTGTAATACAAGTGAAAGTTCTTTATCATTGCTGAGGTGGCAAATGACTCAAATCTACTATTGGTCTACAAACAAGTAATGTACATTAAATTCCAAGTTGCTGTACAATTAATTAATACTTTGCAATATTTATTACAATTTGGTCATCTAGTTGGGAAATTTGCAATAATGATTCATTAATTTTTGTCTTTTTAGATTCTGTCTTTTTTTTAAAAAAATAATTGTTTTTTTTCCAAATTAACTTCAATTTATTGTGTTTTTCATCATAGTAAATATTTCCTAATTTAATAGATCATACAAAATTATCATATCAACAAAATCCAATCAATAAAACCATCATAAACTACAAAAATCATACTGGATTAGTTTGATCTTTCTCTTGAAAAAAGAAAAGAGAAAATAAGTTGATTGTTGCGTAACTAAGAACATACTTTTTAAAAATGTAAATTAGTTTTGATTTTGACAAAAGACAGTGGACTTCTCTTTTTCTTAACATAACCCAATCTTATCGAAGTGTCAGCGTTAGACTAGCCGAAAATCAAAATTTATTGGAAGATTTCTCTAAAATTATTGTGTGATTAGCTTTTTATTATTACATCGAAAATAATATAAAAGAGGGATTATATAGAGCAAGGTTTTATATAATTTCAGTTTCAGTGTTTTTCTATTTAAAATGCTAAATATAATTTTTTGCTTTTATTTAAAAGATATCATTCTCAAATATTTTATTATTGTTGACGGCTGATTTTGGTCTTAGGGCAATATTGGAATATTACTCCCGAGACAATCCTCCATCAATAGTGAATTTGTTCGGTTATGGGGGAACCAAAAACAAATTTAGCAAAAGACAGACAAATACGCCAATCGACAAAGAGATTTAACGTGGTTCGGCGGATAAGATCCAACCTACGTCCACGGGCACAGAACAAGTGATACTTTATTACTGAAATAAGCTTTCTCTCTGCTCTGTTTTTGTGTTTACAAGTCTGATCGTAATGATCTTGATATTGATTCTGATCCCTCTTACGCACACTCTACCCTCCTATTTATAATAGTGTAGAAATGAGATTCCTTCTCCTACAAGAATTCTCTAGTTGAAACAATTTCCCTTTCCCATAAGGATTCCTAGTCAAAAACTACATTCACTTCCTTTATCCTACTAGGGCACTGACTTACTAGTTTACCCCATGAAAGTATGATAACTTATTATCTTGTCCGTAAAAATAGGATGTCTCATTTTCCGGAGCACGTCTCGCCATATGCTCGGTCTTCATGAGGTCGGTCATGATGGTCCTTTGAGCTGAGAGTGCTGCTACCGATTTGATAATGCCTGGTCATCCGATCTTTAAGTGGTCGGTTTGCCGATCGTAAAGTGTTCGGTCTCTACCTGTTGGCTTTATAACATTCATGTGGTCGGATTGGCATTAATGACTTCGACCGAGAAGGGAATTACCCTTTTTACCCCTGCTGTTCTCCTTAAATAACATAGGACCTGAAAACACCATCAACATCTGTCCCCTAGTTCTCGATTCCAACGAGTCATACAAGTTAGTGCCGGGAACTATATAAGAGTGGTACGGTTTGATGAACTGATAGACGATCTTCTGAAGGAGAAATTTTGCCGGCCCGCACTTACATCCTGATCGGTCTGACTTAGGTGTTCGGTCTGACTTTCTTCCTACCAAGGTAAAATCCTTTGATTGCCCTTCTGTAATTTTGCCCCTCGAGACGCGCAACCGTCACATCTTCTTAAATGCCCATCAGATCACTTCTAGGGTTCAACGGGAGCCTGTCACTTGTCAACCATCCATCGTTCTCCCGCCAAAAAAGCAAACAATCTGAGCGCTATTGCTAGCGCAAAGGACGTCCAATCTCATCCGTCCATTTAATTTTTTGGAAGATCATTTTAAAAGACGACACGTGGCACATATCTGATGCTTTCGTTCAATCTAACAGCCACAAACGCACCGAACATATTATATTAAAACGGAGTAAACATTGTTGCTTTCTTTTATGAGCGCTTCGATTTCCCTAATCGTGGGAACTTCTCCTTCCCAACTGTGACCAGTGAACTTGAAGAACAACCAGATCATACCGAGCAAACTTTCATCTTTCGAAAGAAACAAGTAAGTTTTCTGACCGTCCTCTTTGCTTTTCTTTTTCATGAGTTGCGAATCATGTTGTGTTTGTTGTTTTTTTTTTGTGAAGCATGTCTGGATTTTTGGGATTTAGAGACTCCTAGTCTGTTTTTTTTTGTTTAGCTCGATGTCGCTAGGGAGAGATTTATAGTTTGGGATATCGTTAGGGCATTTAGAACCCGCAGGCTCTAGCTTTAGAAATTAGCTGTAGACTGACCTCCTCCATTTTTCTTTTATTTATCGGATGTCAGGGATGTCTGACCCTAGGTCTCCCTCTGCAAACCCTGCTAGACCTTCGACCCCTCCTGTTAAAGAGCTCTCCTCGGGCTCGGGGGCACCAAGCATAGAAGACCTCGACACTACCCTCATCCCTTCTGAAATTGAACAAGATACTTACCATCAGAGAAAACCTCGAAAGGACCCAGAGCCCGGTGATTTTGTCTGCTCGGCTTTGGATATGGATCGGCCATCCAAAATAACTGAAGATGACCTAGCACTGCTCCGGCAGCGTATGACATTCCGATAGATATCGCTCTTGAAGTCCCCGGTCCAATGGACCGTGCTAGTCAACCGGACGAGGGTTCGGTGGCACTTCTTCCTGCTTTTTTTGAGTGTGGACTCCGGCTGCCGATGCAACGCTATTTCACCTGGATGCTAGCCGAGATGGAGATCGCCCCCCGTCAACTGAGTCTGAATAGCTAGAGGATTTTGGCCGGGCTTCATGTGATTTGGAGTCGGGCGGGACTCGGTGAACCCTCTCTTGAAGAAGTGAAGAGGCTATATCGATTGAAGGCCAACCCAAAAACGCACCATGGTCTGTATTACCTTTCTACTTATGCTGATTCGCCGAACATTGTCGGAAAGCTCCCCGACTCCAATAAGAACTTCAAAGATTTATGGTTTTGGGTCACATGAGATTGGGGACGGGTTCTGAGATCATACGAAGAGGAGGTCTCTGTCCCAGATATCTTTAGAGCGGGAGGTTAGGACTTTAGCCCTTAGCGTTCTTACTTTTGATTTTATGATAGGATTTTAACTTCTCTAATTCTTCCCAGCTTGTTAGGGGGGACGCTCCCAAGGTTTCCCATTAGGTCCGGGAGCGGGTACGCTGGGCTCGGCGTTATGCCGAACATTGGAAGCGATTGGTTAATGATGCGGCCTTTCTCGAGTCGGGCCTGATTCGGACTGCTCCTCCGAATGTCCCGGGGCGGATATGTGGGCTTTTCTAACCTTCTGACCAATCTCCTTGTTTGCTTAGCATGATGATATTTTGAATTTGCTCAGATTCTGGACAGACCACCCTTTTTGCCTTTGTTTTTTTTTGTAGGTATGTCGAAAAGGCCAAGATACCTGGATCAACTGGCCGGTGTAACAAAGAAAACCGGCCATACTGGATCCGGGTCCTCTCGGAAACGGCTAGCAACCAAGGCCCAAAAAGGTGACTAAAGAGGCAGCTCCGTCAGTTGCCCAGAGTTTATCTCTCTCTTCTGGGGCATCGCCAATAATTTCCGCCCGACCCCCAAGCCCACCAAAACCTACCAGGAAAAGGAGGCGTCCGTTCGGGGCAGAGGAAGCCGAGCTGAGCCGGGAGGTGGAGGAAGAAAGGGTCCTGAGCAAGAGGCAGACAGTTCATAAGGAGAAAAAGGTGCCGGAGAGTTCCTCCAAGAAACGGAAAGGCGTCATGATTCTTGGTGTAGAAGACCTTGGACAGGGCATTAGGGAGGCCACTTCTCACCTTGTACCGGCTATTAATGAACTGGCCGAGGCGGTTCCTGCGGAGAAGATTCCGAGGTACGAGGATCTCTCTCCCGAGGACGTCGTTACGGAGATATGCTCTCAAATGGCCAAGGTAGTCACATTTCCTTATTTCTCACTTATGAGTCCATGACTTCAATTTTGTTTTCTGACTTTCTATTTCTTCTCAGCAGGCGAATTATATCACGGCCAAGAATAAAGACCTTCTTTTGAGCCTTTTGTCCGAGGGCGGCCAAGCCCAGAGGCTTTAGAACCGGCTCTCTGAAACGGAAGCCGAGCTGGTCCGCAAAGAAGAAAACATAAAAAATCTGGAGTTGGCTGCTGTTGAGGCCCATAAAACAAACAAAGCTCTCCGGGCTGCTGCTTCTCTAAAGAGAAAAATGCAGATGGCCAGGCTGACAACAGGATCCTGCAGGTGGAAGTGCGCAGCGTTGAATCTAAGCTGATGGCCAAAGATGAAGAGCTTGTGCGGGCCCGAGACGAGCTCAAGGAAAAAAACTGAGTGGGAGGTCGAGGGGGACACAATCCGACTTGAGGGGGTCGGGGATTGCACCGAGATCACCCCGATGGTATTGCCAGCCTTGATATGGGGCCTATCCACGCGACCATCCGCTTCTGCTAGGGGGAAATCTCAGAAGAGGAGTTTAAAGAATGGCTGCCCCCTTCTCCCGAAGAAGTGATGGACCCTAATCCTATTTCGATCGTCCCGGCTCCCGAAGAGGACCGACCCGAGGCTCCTGCTCTTGAAGAGGTCCGGTCTGAGGTTAATGTTCATGCTCCTGGAGCCGTAACTTTTGGGGCCTCCCAAGCCATCCTTGTGGAATCCATTGTCCCTTCTTCCGAGGCCGAGCCCAGCCAGTTGCCACCCGTACCTGTTGAGGAAGAAACAATTGTCCATGCGCGGGCTGAACTATAGGGGGTAACCCAGATGGGGCCCCGTGTAATTCCAAACACACTTTATATATATATATATATATTTGTAATTACTCTTTTTCATGACCCTATTTATTTGAATATCTTGTATGCTTCCATTCCACTTTTCTTTTTTGATTCTTCATGACTTGCTCCGGTTGATCTCCCAAAAAACATCCACTTGAGGACCGACTCCGAACTAGGAGAAATACTTGGCTCACTGGGGGAATGTTACGTCCCCAGTTTGAGAAGATAGACTCGGTGGGAAGTAAACCGACCCCGAGCTGAGAGAAACATTTGGCTCTGGGGGGATGTTACGTCCCCAGACCAAAAGGATGGACTAGGTGGGACGTAACCCGACCCCGAGCTGAGAGAAACCAAGTGGCCTCGGCGAAATGAATCCAGCCCCGAGCCGATTAACCAAGTGGCCTCGGCGGAACGAATCCAGCCCCGAGCTGATTAACCAAGTGCCCTCGGCGGAACGAATCCAGCCCCGAGCCGGTTAATCCTTTGGGTTTTATTCAGAAGGGAAGTGGGTCCTCTTTTGAAGCCCTATCAGTTTTGGCTTGGGCGTCCCCTTGTCAAACCCGATGAAAACGAAAACAAAACCTTGGAAAATAAAATCAAAGCGCGGGGGTGATTTAACACTTATCCAAAAACAACAGCAAGGATGCCTCAAAACAGCGTCCTGTTTGAGGTCTCCAAAACACAATTCTGAACCTTTCAATTCAGAGTCCCGGTGAACCAGGATTTGGATCAAAGAGCATTTAAAATGGTAAGGGCACATCCTCTATACTTTAGGTCTCCATGGAGCCTGTGTACTGTTCGAGGGCTCCTCCTTACAACGCTGGAGTAAGCATACGCTACGAGGGCACAACCCCTTCCCGTGATATACTTCTCTGGGATCCAAATGATCAAAGAAATAGGGATCAAAGAGTGTCCGAGACATTAAGGGCATTTTCCTCCTTATGTTCAGTAACACTGGAGCAAGCAATCGCCACGGGGGTATCATCCTTCACCGTGTTATGCTTCCCACGGATCCTAATGATCAAGGAAATAGGGATCAAAGAGTGTCCGAGACATTAATGGCATTTTCCTCCTTATGTTCGGTAACACTGGAGCAAGCAATCACCACGGGGGTATCATCCCTCCCCGTGCTATGCTTCCCACGGATCCGAATGATCAAGGAAATAGGGATCAAAGAGTGTCTGAGACATTAAGGGCATTTTCCTCCTTATGTTCGGTAACACTGGAGCAAGCAATCGCCACAGAGGTATCATCTCTCCCCGTGCTATGCTTCCCACGGATCCGAATGATCAAGGAAATATGGATCAAAGAGTGTCTGAGACATTAAGGGCATTTTCCTCCTTATGTTCGGTAACACTGGAGCGAGCAATCGCCACGGGGGTATCATCCCTCCCCGTGCTATGCTTCCCACGGATCCGAATGATAAAGGAAATAGGGATCAAAGAGTGTCTGAGACATTAATGGCATTTTCCTCCTTATGTTCGGTAATACTGGAGCAAGCAATCACCACAGGGGTATCATCCATCCCCGTGCTATGCTTCCCACGGATCCGAATGATAAAGGAAATATGGATCAAAGAGTGTCTGAGACATTAAGGGCATTTTCCTCCTTATGTTCGGTAACACTGGAGCAAGAAATCGCCACGGGGGTATCATCCTTCCTGTGCTATGCTTCCCACGGATCCGAATGATCAAGGAAATATGGATAAAAGAGTGTCCGAGACATTAAGGGCATTTTCCTCCTTATGTTCGGTAACACTGGAGTAAGCAATCGCCACGGGGGCATCACCCATCCCCATGTTATGCTTCTCACGGATCCATTGGGTAGGCAAAACATATGGCAGCGCATTCCTTGCGTTGTATTTCCCAAACTGGTGAGGTAGGTTATCCTACGGGGGCACTCCCTCCCCGTGATTACTATCTTGGCATGTCCCCCGTAAATATAAGTTGTGGGGTAGTTGAGCTCCGGCTACTGCGAAAGGTTCTCGTGCTCCTTTATACTTCTTATCCCTTGATGTGGCCTTGATTTTTGAAAGTGGAGCGAGTTAGGTCGGATTGTCTATGCCCGAGATTTTTATGATAGCACTTGTGATCGGTCTGTCATGGGTTTGATGCCTCAACCTCTGATCATCCCTCTGTATCGAGTATGTCCCCGAATATGGCTTTCAATTTTAATTAAAAGAGTGGGTGGAAATTAAAAGAGAAAGTTTTATTCATATTCAGGGACTTACTACCCTCTCTACAACTCTCTGCAGGGTATTTCGAGAGGGGTTTTACACTGTGCTTTTAACCCTTGTTGGGTTGCTGCAAGAAAAGAAAAAAAAGAAAGGGAGTCTATTGGAAATACTTTCTTAGCATCTCGGCATTCCAAGGTTTCCTTAATCGGGTGCCGTCTATCTGTTCTAAAATGTAGACCCCTGGCCTTACCACCTCTACAATTTTTTAGGGTCCTTCCCATTTGGCGCCTAATGAGCCTTCCTCCGGCCTTCGGGTGTTCATGGTGACCTTTCTTAATACCAAGTCGCCTGGAAGAAAGGCACGGGTCCGAACTCTTTTGTTGTAGAAGCGGGCCATTCTTTGTTGATAGATTGCTGTTTTCATAGCCGACTTTTCCCTCTTTTCTTCGATTAGATCGAGGTGACTTCTGATAAGTTCTTCATTTCGTTTGTCCTCAAAATGACGGACCCTGTGGGTAGTCATTCCGATCTCTGCTGGGATGACTGCTTCGCATCCGTATGATAAGGCAAACAGAGTTTCTCCTGTGGAGTTTTTATAGGTTGTCCGGTGTGCCCACAACACTTCCGGTAATTCCTCGACCCATAAGCCCTTGGAGGATCCGAGCCGAGCCTTAAGATTTGCCTTAATGGTTTTATTTGTAGCCTCAACCTGCCCATTTGACTTGGGATGGACTGGTGAGGCGAATTGTAAAGCGATCTGGAGGTCTTCACAGAGCTTCCGGAAGCCTTTGCTATCGAACTGTTTTCCGTTATCTGTGATGACAGCTTGAGGGATTTCGAACCTGCAGATAATATTTTTCTTCAGAAACTCCGTAGCCTTCTTCTCTGTGAAGGTGGATAGGGGTTCGGCTTCCACCCATTTGGTGAAATAGTCTATGGCCACAATGGCGTACTTCGCTTGTCCTCGTCCCCTTGGCATTGGTCCGATGATATCTAGCCCCCACTGAGCGAACTGCCAGGGACTGGACATGGTGGTTAACTGCTCTGCTGGTTGGTGGTGAATATTGGCATTCTTTTGGCATCCTTCGCATTTCCGGGCTACTCTCATGCCGTCCTGATGCATAGTAGGCCAATAGAACCCTTGCCTTAAAGCTTTAAAGGCCATCGATTGTCCTCCGGCGTGACTCCCACAGATGCCCGCATGAATTTCCCTGAGTACATAATTGGCCTCTTCTTCCGCTAAACATCTTAGGAGGGGTACTGTGTGGCCCCTCCGGTATAGCACTCCTTCGATCAGGGAGAACTTGGTGCTTTTGAATTTTAGTTTCCTGGCTTTCTTCTTGTCCTCGGGTGTCTCCCTTGTTTCCAAATATTTCTTAATTGGCTGTATCCACAAGGTTTTTCCTTCCTTATCCAATATTTTTACTTCGAGCTCTCCCACGCTCTTTTCTCAGAGGCAGATTAGAGGGACTATTCTGGGGTTCTCTGCTTTTATCGAAGATGCAAGCCGTGCCAATGAGTCTGCCTCACAGTTGTCTTCTCGACTGATTTGTTTAAAGTGTACGTTCCCCATTCTTTCCACCAGCCTTTTTACTTCAGCCAAGTAGGCTATCATACTCGGCTCCCTGGCTTGGAATTCTCATTTCAGTTGCTGAATAGCCAGCTGAGAGTCACTTCTTACCACTACGTCGTGGACTCCCACCACCATGCATAGCCTAAGACCGGCCAAAATTGCCTCATACTCTGCTTCATTGTTTGTGGCCTCGAAGGCGAACCTCAGGGTGAACAACACATCTTTACCTTTGTCGCTCTTTAACACGATTCCAGCTCCCTTGCCTTATGAGCTGGTGTGGACAACAGAACCTGGGCGAAACTTTTCTGTCCTAGGCTCGCGGCCTAGTTGGGAGTACGGAGTAGCCACGGGGGACTAAACCGGAGAGTAATGGAGTCGCCACCCGGTGTGAACCGGGAAAATGAGATTTAAGGCCGCACTCACCCCTCGCAATGGAAGACCTCAAACCGTTGGGTTCGGAATGGTCCCTTACTTATGTCACTTGTAATGAAAGGATTTATGTAATAATTTAACCAGGCTTAAATAACATTTATTTCCAAAAATATCATGCTTCTAAATTCATATGCATACATCAACAAGTTCATCACAACATGCAACATCACATAGCAATCTCATGTACATATTTCAATCCTATGATATGGAAAACTAAGAACAACATAATCATGCTTGAGTACTATCTCATGAACCTATTAACCAAATAACATGCTAACAGCCTAATCATGCTTGAATACAATCCCAAGAGCACATAGAATGGATAAATGCAGGAATACAAATAATACGGTTGGCTATATAACACAAGAAAGATCAACCAAGAGGCAATGTATGCATGAATATGATAAGACAGACTCAGTTCAGTGTGTGCGCGTTCGTGTGTAGCGTTCGTAAACGCGTTCGAACGGTAAATAGAATGCTCGCGTTCGTATGGCGTTTGATAACTCGTTCGAACGGAAATGAAACAGAATGCTCACGTTCGTATGGCGTTCGTAAACGCGTTCGAACGGAAATGAAACAGAATGCTCACGTTCGTATGGCGTTCGTAAACGCGTTCGAACGGAAATGAGACCTGATGCATGATAAGGCAAAAATGCATGCGCGTTCGAGTTGCGTTCGTAAACGTGTTCGAACGGGAACAGACCTGATGCATGAAATGGGACACAATACATAAACAACAAAATAAAGGGGCGCGGCGAAGTACTGCCGTAAAGGTGGCCTTTTGGGGGCTCTTGATCTCTCAAAGAGAGGACCTTTAGACCAACATACTAAGCCCATGCGCGTCACATCACATCATGCATACAAAACATAAAGACAATCATACTATTCTAAGTATGTCCGATTGAACGTGTCTTGCATCCAACCGAACACACATCAACCGGCGCGGCAAAGCATCGTGGTAAAGGGCTTTAGCCCCTCCCCATAGGGGATCTCACATCGCACTTACTAAACCATGCGCTCGGTTGAATCATGCATACGAAAATAAAGGCAGTCCTATCAAACTAGGTATGCTCGATTGAACGTATCTCGCATTCAACCGAACACACATCAATCGGTGCGGCATAGCGTCGTGGTGAAGGATTTTACCCCTCCAATTAGGGAACCTTTCATCGCACTTACTAAGCCCATGCACTCGATCATATCATACGGGAATAAGCAACATACATGATTTAAATGACAAGAAAAAAAATAAACCAAAGCAACGCCACACAAGAGAAGGTGCCGTTTACTCAAGTGGTACGTGGAGGTGTCCCATGTACAGACCGCACTACCGTCCATTCGGATTCAGCTATGGAATTTACGTCTGGGTTTCCATCCTATATACCACAAGAGACGACACTCTTCCATTTCATTCAAGCCACAACATGCATCCATAAACGACTCTCATGCGAATAGAATTCAATAATAATAATAAAAAAAACGAATATAAACTAATGAAAGTGTACCCTCAGGTCTAACCTTTTAAATCACCTCTCGGATGTACGGTACACGATCGTCGGAAGGGTGGATGCTCCGCAACTCTCCCGGTTCACTGGTTCACTGTTCTCGTTCGTTGTCTTACTGTTTTGAGTCGTCGTTCTCCATCTTTTGCTATTGTTTCCTTGTGGTTTCGCTGCCGTTTCCTCTAATTTTTATGTGTGTTGTGTATGAGTTAGGGATTAGCTACTAGGGTTGAGAAGGTTGGTGAAGGGTTCTTTTTATAGGCAAAGGGTTGGGCTTGACAAGGAAAATGATTTGATTTGGTGTTGGTTAAGGGAAGTCAAAGATTGAGGGGGGACAAATCTTGGCTAGATAGGGAAGGTTGAATATTTGATTGGCTTGGTTTAGGAATACAATATTTTAAGTTTGGGAATAATCTTATTAGATTGGGAATATAATTGGTTGATTGATTTTAATTAGGCATGATTATATTTTGATTTAGTATGTGATTTGTTTAATTTAGGCATGATTTTAGTTTAAGTTGGTAATTGTTTATTTTATGTTTGGTATATGTTTTATTTAATTATTTAATTAATTTAATTATTATCTTATTTAGTTAATGTTTTAATTAATATTTATTTATTTAAATTGGGATGTGTGTTTTATGGGCTTTGGGGGGCTAATTGGGCTGGATGTGAGGCTAGCAGCAAAACCAGAATTACCGACACCATTCGAACGCTTCTTCGAACGCGGCACGAACGCCCGCAATCTGTTCGACGTTCGAACGTAAACACGAACGCAACACTAACGAAAATAGTGAACATTGTTTATTCTGAATTTCCCCTTCCGATGTCCGTTTCCCGTGACCTCCGTGACTTAAAAGGTAGTGTCTCCAAAATGAGACTCATCATAGGGACTTATGTGTAAAAATGCAGTGACTACAGTCGCCCCCACTTTGATGGGACTTGTGTAATGTGCAACAGTGACAATCCTATCAAAGTTATGCAATGCATTTCTACTTACCTGGCTCGCCAGCTGCACTTGACTTACCATGTGTTGAGTTGATTTGGGTGGTGAGGTGCTGCGACCCCTGGTTCATTCCCGAACCGTGTTGTGATGTGGTCCATTCTCGAGCCGTTGCCGTAAGGTGGTCCATTCCTGAACCGTTACTGTAAGATGTCCATTCCCGAACTGTTACTGTGAGATGTTCATTCCCGAACTGTTACTGTGAGATGTCCATTCCCGAACTGTTACTGTGAGTGTTCATTCCCGAACTGTTACTGTGAGGTGGTCCATTCCCGAACTGTTATCGTGAGGTGGTCCATTCCCGAACCGTTACTGTGAGGTGTCCATTCTCGAACTGTTACTGTAAGGTGGTCCATTCTCGAACCGTTACTGTGAGGTGTTCATTCCCGAACTGTGCTTCCATTCTTGGAGTGCCATTCCCGGCTTGTTCATTCCTGAACTGTATTTTCATCCTGGAGTGCCATTCCGGCTTGTTCATCTCGAACTGTGTTTCCATTCTTGGAGTGCCATTCCCGGCTTGTTCATTCTCGAACTGTGTTTCCATTCTTGGAGTGCCATTCCCGGCTTGTTCATTCTCGAACTGCCCATTCCTGGACTATATCTCCATTCTCGGAGTGTCATTTCCGACTTGTTCATTCTTGAACTGCCCATTCCTGGACTATATCTCCATTCTCGGAGTGTCATTTCCGACTTGTTCATTCTTGAACTGCCCATTCCTGGACTATATCTCCATTCTCGGAGTGTCATTTCCGACTTGTTCATTCTTGAACTGCCCATTCCTGGACTATATCTCCATTCTCGGAGTGCCATTCTCGGCAGAACTGATCTGATGTAATATGGACCTCGCCCCCAGAATGCCATACCCGGCAATGCTGATACTGATGTAATGTGGGCCTCAACCCTGGGACTCATTCCCAAACTGTGTTTGATGTGGGCCTCGCCCCCGTGACTCATCCCCAAAACTGATTGCTGAAGTGGGCCTCGGCCCCAACTGCTACTGACATGGGCCTCGCCCCTCTGCGATTCATTCTCGAAAACTGCTGACAAGGTGGCCCTCGACCCTGAGTTGATACTGATATGGGCCTCAACCCCAAACTGATACTGATGTGGGCCTCGCCCCAAACTGAAACTGATGTGGGCCTCACCTCAAACTGATGTGGGCCTCGCCCCAAACTGATACTGATATGGGCCTCAACCCCGAGACTCATCCCCAAACGGATACTGATACGTTGCTGATTCTGGTTGGCTTGTCTTTGCCGCTTTCTCTTTTTCTTCTTTGAAACCTGTTATTACAAAACAGAACAAACACAAAAAGGATGCGAATATGTTACGTGTATGAATGCATGCATGTTCCTATCCCGTCGGGTTTGGTCTTCCATCAATCCACTTGGTGACTGCTTAGTCTTCTTTTCCTCAGGCAAACCACTGCTTCAATCTGTCTATGTTGATCGGCTCGGTGAACTAATTCCCTTCCAAGTCTGATAGTTTTCACTGCCTCTATTTCCCAATTTCTGAATGTCTATCTTATCTTTTCTGTTTACTTATTGCGAAGGTTCCCCCTGTTCATCACTGGATTCCATAGTACCAAGGTTGAATACTTTTCTCAAATATACTCATATTGCAGAAGAGTTTCAGCGAAATGAACGTCTTTATTATTGTTGAGAAAAAGAGTTCGAACAAGTAACAAAATCATTGTCATTAAAAAAAACTGGATCAAATAGACTAGGAGGAACATCTCCATCATCCGCAGCACTGCCTTCTTCCTTCCTCGGCCTATGGTTCTTCACTATCATCCATGTAAGAAGCTTGGTGGTTGAGGGCTTCTTTTCATGGGTTGGGTATTTTATGGGAATCTATGAGATCTTGAATTTCATGCCTGAGGCGGGTGCAGTTGTCGGTGTCATGGCCATGTAGCTGGTGGAAGTGACAATAAAGGTTCACATTTATGTGTGGTGGTGGGGGGTGCGGAAGTGGCTTGCCTTCTAAGGGTTTCAAGATTCCTTGTCCCTGTAACTTTTCAAATACCTTCGACAAAGGTCTACCAGGTCGGAGAATTGACGGTTCCTGATGGCAGCAACCTCGACAGTAGCGGGCTTAGTCTCAGAATACCCCCCAAGAGTCCGCCTATTCTGGCCATAGGACTTTCTGTTCTCAGCCTCTTCTTCCTCGATATCCATGACAGTTTCCCTCAACTGTCGAAAATCAGAAATCATTGAAGTCATCCTCCTCAGCTTACTATAAATAAAGGACTTGGTGCCCTTGATGATCATTTTGATTTGGTCCTTCTCAGAGGGCCGAGTCTGCATTTTCAGGAGCTGGCTTCTCCAGCGGTCTACATACTCCTTGAAGCTTCTTCCGGCTTCTGCTTAGTGTTCTCCAAATCACGGAGTGACAAGTCAATTTCCAAGTCTGTAACATACTGCTTCAGAAAAGCATCAGCTAGTTCCTTCCAATCTTCTTTAACTTTCTTCTCAAGGCTATGATACCAAACCACAGGTGCCCCCTCGAGTGACATCCCAAACATCTTTGGACTTGGCGCTGTGATAGGCCCATTGAACTCATGACTGAGACATATTGCAGCAGATGGACCCTCGGGTTTCCATTCCCATTAAACTTGGCCATGTCGGGCATTTTAAACTGAGCTGGCAGTTGTTCTCCGAAGGTCATTGCCTCATAGTCTAACAACTCTTCATGTTTACCCCTCATTTTGCGGGAGTAATGCAAGAAGTTGTCAGCAAGGATGCCTCATAGTATCTTCATGTCTATTTTGCGGGTAATGTGCTGATCCCGAAGCTTCTGAATTCTGCCTGAGACCCAATCACTTTGCCTGTTGCATACGCGGCCATGTCATCATCAAAAGTGGGGATATCATCCCCCAGCCCATTCGGAGGCTCCCCGCGCCTCATATTCTCAGAATTTCCCCCCAGCACGGGGCACAGCCATATTTGCCATGGCAGTGGTCATGGCTTGCAACTGTTCGGTGACCTTGGCGAGACTGTTTTCCAACTGATCCATACGGGATACCTCAATATCTGATTCACTCATGTCTGTTCTCAGTATTTTTGGTGAGTCTTCCCTTTTTCCTAACCCAACGGGAATCTATGATGGCTTTCAGAACACAAGGTTAACATGATGTATGTATGCATGATGTGCATAAGAAGTATATAACATATATTAAATCAAATAAAATTCTCAAACAATCGGCCTATTATCATTTTAGAAGCTTTTGGGACAACTGTCATAAGAGTGAACCCGTCCCAGTTTAAATGGCCCAACGAGTTTATGTCTTATGGCAAAGAGCCCAACTAAATCCAAATGATAATATTCCGAACACAATCATAAAATGGCCCATTGTTATTTAGAAGCCTTTTGGCCCAATTGTCATAAGATGTGTTCTTGTCCCAGTTTAAATGGCCCAACAAGCCCATATCCCATGATAAATGGTCTAAATGGATCCAAACAACGATGTTCCAAACACGAGCATAAAAGAAAGATGATGCAAACATGAATAATAATTTTTTACAAAGTGGCCCATCAATATTTCAGAAGCTTTTGGCCTAATAGTCATAAGGTGCGAACTTGCCCCAGTTTAAATGGCCCAGCAAGCCCGCATTTTTGACAATAGTCCAACTGCATCCAAATGAGGATGGTCCACAAGCACATATTCAAGTAAATAATTGTTACTTTGGCCAACCCGGTCTATGGGCGGGTTAATAAGAGTATAGACAAAGGCTCTCACCGGCGAAGGATGGCCCACAACTAGGTCTCCCCACTCAAGGGTTCGAGCAACCAAGTGAGCGTACCCTTTTTTATACACTAAGGTACGTGCCAATGAGCTATGGTGTGTGACGGACTGTCAAATGGATTTCCGTTGTAGATCCCCCAGAGGGAAGGAGGAGCGAGGCTCACTTAAATACCCAAGCCTCTTAGGCTCTTATCGCTTGTTGTCAGGAATAAACAACGAGTCATCCAAATTAGTCCATCACAATAGGCTACGAGTAGATGGCTATATAGGTGCCTTCACAGCTTTTCCTTCTAGAAAGTAGTGAATGAAGGAAGACACCAAACCATTACCTAGCCTAAAAATGCCTTTGATTAAACCCTCACATTATCCACTATAGACACGGTCAATTAAAACATAAATCCAATCATTACAAGACAATATTCGGGGCCGATTCTCTATCCCCAGTGGAGTCGCCAGACTGTGGACAACAGAACCTGGGCGAAACTTTTCTGTCCTAGGCTCGCGGCCTTGTTGGGAGTACGGAGTAGCCACGGGGGACTAAACCGGAGAGTAATGGAGTCGCCACCCGGTGTGAACCGGAAAATGAGATTTAAGGCCGCACTCACCCCTCGCAAGGGAAGACCTCAAACCGTTGGGTTCGGAATGGTCCCTTACTTATGTCACTTGTAATGAAAGGATTTATGTAATAATTTAACCGGCTTTATAACATTTATTTCCAAAAATATCATGCTTCTAAATTCATATGCATACATCAACAAGTTCTTCACAACATGCAACATCACATGGCAATCTCATGTACATATTTTCAATCCTATGATATGGAAAACTAAGAACAACATAATCATTCTTGAGTACTATCTCATGAACCTATTAACCAAATAACATGCTAACAGCCTAATCATGCTTGAATACAATCCCAAGAGCACATAGAATGGATAAATGCAGGAATACAAATAATACGGTTGGCTATATAACACAAGAAAGATCAACCAAGAGGCAATTATGCATGAATATGATAAGACAGACTCAGTTCAGTGTGTTCGCGTTCGTGTAGCGTTCGTAAACGCGTTCGAACGGTAAATAGAATGCTCGCGTTCGTATGGCGTTTGATAACACGTTCGAATGGAAATGAAACAGAATGCTCACGTTCGTATGGCGTTCGTAAACGCGTTCGAACGGAAATGAAACAGAATGCTCACGTTCGTATGGCGTTCGTAAACGCGTTCGAACGGAAATGAGACCTGATGCATGATAAGGCAAAAATGCATGCGCGTTCGAGTTGCGTTCGTAACGTGTTCGAACGGGAACAGACCTGATGCATGAAATGGGACACAATACATAAACAACAAAATAAAGGGGCGCGGCGAAGTACTGCCGTAAAGGTGGCCTTTTGGGGGCTCTTGATCTCTCAAAGAGAGGACCTTTAGACCAACATACTAAGCCCATGCGCGTCACATCACATCATGCATACAAAACATAAAGACAATCATACTATTCTAAGTATGTCCGATTGAACGTGTCTTGCATCCAACCGAACACACATCAACCGGCGCGGCAAAGCATCGTGGTAAAGGGCTTTAGCCCCTCCCCATAGGGGATCTCACATCGCACTTACTAAACCCATGCGCTCGGTTGAATCATGCATACGAAAATAAAGGCAGTCCTATCAAACTAGGTATGCTCGATTGAACGTATCTCGCATTCAACCGAACACACATCAATCGGTGCGGCATAGCGTCGTGGTGAAGGATTTTACCCCTCCAATTAGGGAACCTTTCATCGCACTTACTAAGCCCATGCACTCGATCATATCATACGGGAATAAGCAACATACATGATTTAAATGACAAGAAATAAATAAACCAAAGCAACGCCACACAAGAGAAGGTGCCGTTTACTCAAGTGGTACATGGAGTTGTGTCCCATGTACAGACCGCACTACCGTCCATTCGGATTCGGCTACAGAATTTACGTCTGGGTTTCCATCCTATATACCACAAGAGACGACACTCTTCCATTTCATTCAAGCCACAACATGCATCCATAAACGACTCTCATTCGAATAGAATTCAATAATAATAATAAAAAAAATGAATATAAACTAATGAAAGTGTACCCTCAGGTCTAACCTTTTAAATCACCTCTCGGATGTACGGTACACGATCGGCGGAAGGGTGGATGCTCCGCAACTCTCCCGGTTCACTGGTTCACTGTTCTCGTTCGTTGTCTTACTGTTTTGAGTCGTCGTTCTCCGTCTTTTGCTATTGTTTCCTTGTGGTTTCGCTGCCGTTTCCTCTAATTTTTATGTGTGTTGTGTATGAGTTAGGGACTAGCTACTAGGGTTGAGAAGGTGGTGAAGGGTTCTTTTTATAGGCAAAGGGTTGGGATTGACAAGGAATGATTTGATTTGGTGTGGTTAAGGGAAGTCAAAGATTGAGGGGGGACAAATCTTGGCTAGATAGGGAAGGTTGATATTTTGATTGGCTTGGTTTAGGAATACAATATTTTAAGTTTGGGAATAATCTTATTAGATTGGGAATATAATTGGTTGATTGATTTTAATTAGGCATGATTATATTTTGATTTAGTATGTGATTTGTTTAATTTAGGCATGATTTTAGTTAAGTTGGTAATTGTTTTTTATGTTTGGTATATGTTTTATTTAATTATTTAATTAATTTAATTATTATCTTATTTAGTTAATGTTTTAATTAATATTTATTTATTTAAATTGGGATGTGTTTTATGGGCTTTGGGGGGCTAATTGGCTGGATGTGAGGCTAGCAGCAAAACCAGAATTACCGACACCGTTCGAACGCTTCTTCGAACGGGCACGAACGCCCGCAATCTGTTCGACATTCGAACGTAAACACGAACGCAACACTAACGAAAATAGTGAACCTTGTTTATTCTGAATTTCCCCTTCCGATGTCCGTTTCCCGTGACCTCCGTGACTTAAAAGGTAGTGTCTCCAAAATGAGACTCATCATAGGGACTTATGTGTAAAATGCATGCCTACCTACAGCTGCAGATCCGTCTACTGACATCTCCCATTTGCCTTCCCCCACAGTCAATACTTGAGAATCTGTGAATTCCGCGACAAAATCTGCCAAAGCCTGCCCTTTTACTGCCATCATTGGGAGGTAAGAAATGTCGTGTTCACTTAACTCCACCGACCACTTCATTAACCTGCCCGAAACTTCTGGTTTCTGCAGAATATGTCTCAGAGGATAATCGGTGTAAACCCCAATAGGATGGGCTTGGAAGTAGGGTCGTAATTTCTGGGCTGCAGTGATCAATGACAGGGCGACCAGTTCATGTACCGGATATCGGGTCTCAGCATCTAACAGAGCTTTGCTGACATAATATACTGGCCTTTGGACCTTGTCGACCTCTTGTATTAGTACTGAACTTATTGCATGCTCTGAGAGGGCTAAGTACAAGTATAAGGTTTCCCCTAGGAGTGGTTTTGCTAGAAGTGGGGGCTGTGTTAGGTATTGTTTTAACTGTAGGAAGGCTTCCTCGCATTCTGGCGTCCAGTCGATTTCCCTTTTGGCTTTCTTGATGACTTTGAAGAAGGGGTGCCACTTGTCTATTGCTCGGGAGATGAATCGGTTGAGCGCGGCCAATCTGCCGGTTAGACTTTGCATTTCTTTTAGCGTACTAAGAGACTTTAAGTCTAGTACGGCTTGGATCTTTTGTGGATTTGCTTCTATGCCTCGAGAGCTTACCATGTAGCCCAAAAACTTCCCTGAGGCCACTCCGAAAGCACATTTCTCCGGGTTGAGCTTTAAATTGTGTTTCCTTAGTAATTTGAAGGTTTTCTTTAGATCGGTCACGTGACATTCTGGCTCTTTAGACATTGTTATCATGTCATCAACATATACCAACATTGACGTGCCAATGAGCGGTTTGAAAATTTTGTTGACCAGCCTTTGAAAGGTTGCCCTTGCATTCTTCAGTCCGAAGGGCATTACTTTATAACAATAAAGCCCCTAATCGGTGACAAAAGTTATTTTCTCCTCGTCCGCAGGGTGTATCTTGACCTGGTTGTATCCTGAGAAGGCATCCATAAAGCTTAGCAGTCCCTGGCAGGCTGTTGTATCTACTAGCTGGTCTATGTTTGGTAGTGGGAAGCTGTCTTTCGGGCATGCCTTGTCGAGGTCGGTGAAATCCACACACATCCTCCATTTTCCGTTTGACTTCTTCACCAATACTATGTTTGATACCCACTCCGGGTATTTTACTTCTCTGATGAAACCATCTTTCAATAATTTGTCCACCTCGGTAGCTACTGCCCTGCACCGTTCCTGATTAAAGGTTCTTCTTTTTTGCTTGACTGGCTTGTGTGACGGGTTTACTGCCAAGCGGTGATTGATGAACTTCGGATCAATCCCGGGCATGTCGTCGTGCCCCCATGCGAAGACGTCCAGGTACTCCTTTAGACACCTCAGCAAGCCCTGTTTCAGGGTTTCGTCCAAGTTTCCCCCTATCTTTACGCTCTTCACAGGCCCGAAAAGTTCTGTCTCTTCTAGTTCTTCGACCGTCCCTAACCGGGCAACTTTATTTGGCCGATGACCTGTGTTCCCCCGTGCTTCTTCTCTGTCTTCATTCATTTGTCTTTTATGGGTACCTCCTTCTATGCAGAGGGTTTCCCGTGAGAGGGTGGTAAAACAGCTCCGGGCTGTCCTCTGACTCCCACACACGATTCTGATCCCTTCCCGGGTGGGGAATTTTAACTTTAAGTAATAGCAGGACATTATGGCCTTTATCTTCATCATGAAAGGTCGACCGACAATGACTTGGTAACTGCTCATGCAGTCCACCACCGTGAAGTTTATCATAACTGTCCGAGTCCGGGGACGAGTTCCGATCGTCATTGCTAATTGTATTCTCCCCAATGGGACGACCGTTGAACCCTCGAGCCGTATAGGGGAGTTCCATCATCGGTTAAAGCTGCATACTCCACTCCAAGGCTTTCCAGAGCCTCTTTGGAGATTATATCCACTGCGCTCCCGAGATCCACCAGGATTCTGTCTACCTCTGAACCGCCGATTGTTGCCTTGATTATTAACGCATCGTCGTGGGGGAAACTCACCCCTCGGGCATCCTCGTCAGTGAACATTATTGGTACCAACTGACCACCTTGTATTCCCGAGGACTGTTCTGCTTCTAGTACCTCCGACCGCCGAGCCCGACTGTAGTTTTTTCTTGACCGGTTAGAATCTCCGGCCAGTGTTGTCCCTCATGTGATGATGTTTACCTGTCGGTGCTGTGCCCTCTGTCTAGCCGCCATAACCTCATGGTCAATGTATTTATTTAAATATCCATTCTGAGCCAGGTCTTCCATTTGTTCCTGTAAGTCTTTGCACCCGTCTGTCGGATGTCCTCTTAAATTATGGTGTACGCAATAGGATGTTTTATTTCTCTTATCTGGGGGGAATCTCATGAGGTTAGGCTCTATCAAGAGGCCTTTTTCCTGGATCACCATGACGATTTATCCTAGTGGCTTGTTCAGAGGAATGTATGCTTCTTCCTTGACAACGTGGTTTACTTGGTTAGGGATTCCTCTTTCCTGGTTATTCCGAGGTTTTGGCTTGAATTCATTGCGTCTCGGGGGCGGTTTTTTGAACTCCCTATCTGGCCGGCGGGGGGCCTCTGCCCTTATTGTCCTCTCTCTGATGGATGTCCCCCTCCGGGAGATTTTCTCTTCGTTCTCCAACAAAACTAACTTTCAGGCTATTTCCAAGGCGGTTGCATAATCCGGTGTATCTTGGATTTTTAGGTGAGTCCACAGCTTTCCGACCCTTAAGGCTCCCTTAAAATTTCCAAGGCCTCGAGGGACTCATATCCTCCGACCTCAAGTACCATATTATGGTATCTGTCAATGAAAGCCTTCAGGGGCTCGTCATCTCTCTGCTTCATGAGTCTTAACTCTCCAATTGTCTTTTTAGGAACGCAGACCCCTTTGAAGTGCCGCACAAACGATTTTTTGAGTTGCGCGAAGTTGTTGATGTTCCCTGGGGCTAGACTTCTGTACCATAGAATAGCGGATCCGCCTAAGGTTAGGGGGAATACTTTGCAAACGGCATCCCCTACCACTCATTGGACTTCCATTAATAGGACAAAGCTTTCAATATGGGATTTTGGATCAGTATGGCCCTTGTACGGTGTCATGGTGGGCATGTTGAATAGTCTCGGGAATTTTGCCGACCTTATTTCTTCTGTGAAGGGAGATTCCTCCTTACCGTCTCGGGCATCTCTTACATCGGTCTTGAGGTTTACTCCCCACTTGGCCATCTCTTTCCTCAACCAAGACCTTATGTCGCTCTCTGAGTTACCATGCCGCCTCATGCGGCCTTCTTCGTGTCTATTTCCTCGGGTGTGGCACTCCTCATGACTTGAGGTCTCTCGTTCAGCCTCGCTATACTTCCTTTCTCCCCTTCTGATGTTTCGGGGGCTATAATAGGAGGAATCTGGCGGCTGTCTTCCCTTTTCTTCTTCTCAAGTGTCTTCTGTTTGCGAATATTTTTCTACCACTACGGATTTTACCCCGTAGGGGCCCCTCCTTCTGGGTCTATCGTCTTCACCTGTATCTACAACCTTTTTTCCTTCCGCTGTCTCATCACATCTTCTCTGACTGGTTCCGGCTTCGAATGTCTCGTTGTTCCCCCCCCTTCATCCTTTCTAGTCGGTCCATCATGGATTTTAGAAGGGCTTGGTTTCCCTCCCTATCTTTACTCATGTTTTCTTTTTATCTCTCTACCCAGTCCGTAGTTCGACTTCCTGATGATCGGTGATTTCCGTCTTCTGCCATTGTCTTACTGTGGGAACACAGAAATCTGGGGCGACGCATACTGTCCCGGGCTCGCGGCCCGGTCGGGAGTACGGAGTAGCCACGGGGGACTAAACCGGAGAATAATGGAGTCACCACCCGGTGTGAACCGGGAAAATGATGAAAGGCCGCACTCACCCCTCGCAAGGGAAGACCTCAAACCGTTGGGTTCGGAATGGTCCCTTAGTTATGTCACTTGTAATGAAATGATTTGTGTAATAATTTAATCAGGCCTAAGTAACACTTATTTCCAAGAGTATCATGCTTCTAACTCTACATGCAGGGAATTAGTCATCACAACATGCAACATTACATGGCAATCTCATGAACATTTCTCGATCATATGATATGGAAAACTAAGAACAACCTAATCATGCTTGAGTACTATCTCATGAACCTATTAACCAAATAACATGCTAACAGCCTAATCATGCTTGAATATCATCCCAAGAACACATAGAATGGATAAATGCAGGAATACAAATAATATGATTGGCTACATAATACAAGAAAGATCAACCAAGAGGCAATTATGCATGAATATGATAAGACAGACTCAGTTCAGTGTGTGCGCGTTCGTGTAGCGTTCGTAAACACGTGCGAACGGTAAACAGAAGGTTCGCGTTCGTGTGGCGTTTGATAACGCGTTCGAACGGAAATGAAACAGAATGCTCACGTTCGTATGGCGTTTGTTAACGCGTTCCAACAGAAATGAAACAGAATGCTCACGTTCGTATGGCGTTCGTGAACGCGTTCGAACGGAAATGAAACAGAATGCTCACGTTCGTATGGCGTTCGTGAACGCGTTCGAACGAAAATGAGACCTGATGCATGATAAGGCAAAAATGCATACGCGTTCGAGTTGCGTTCGTAGACGCGTTCGAACGGGGACAGATCTGATGCATGAAATGGGACGCAATAAATAAATGGCGAATAGTACAATGCGAGGCGCGGCAAAGCATCGTGGTAAAGGGCTTTAACCCTTCCCCATAGGGGATATTTCATTCCACTTACTAAGCCCATTCGCTCGATCGCATCATGCATACAAACATAAAGACAATCATATCAAAACCAAGTATGCCCGATTGAACACATCTTACATCCAATCCGAACACACAATAACCGGGGCGGCAAAGCATCGTGGTAAAGGGTTTTAACCCCTCCCCATAAGGGATCTTTCATTCCACTTACTAAGCCCATGCGCTTGATTGAACCATGCATAAAAAGATAACGACAATAATATCAAACTAAGTATGTCCGATTGAACGTATCTTTCATCCAACCGAACACACATCAACCGGCGCGGCGAAGTAGTATAAAAAATGTGGCCTTTTAGGCTCTTCGTCTCTCAAATAGAGGACCTTTGGACTAACTCACTAAGCCCATGCGCTCGATTGAATCATGCATAAATAAACAACATACAAAATTCAAGTGACGAAAAAATAAACAAACCAAAGCAACACAAGGCAAAAGATAGTGCCGTTTACTCAAGCGGTACGTGGAGTTGTGTCCCGAGTACAAATCATATTACCGTCCATTCGCAATCGGCTATGAAATTTATGTCCGGGTTTCCATCCGATATACCGCGAGAGTTAACACATTTCTCATTCATCCAATACCCACAACACACATCATACACAAACAAGATTCAATGAATAAGTAAAATATAATCAAAATGAATAACAAAAATCACGTAGAGATGAGTGTGAAAAGTACCCTCAGGTCTAACCTTTTAAGCCGTCTCTTGGACTCACGTTTCACGAAGATCGGAAGGGGTAAAGCTCCGCAACTTTTCTGGTTCACTGGTTTGCCTTTTCCTTCGCTGTTTTGCCGCTCAAGCTACTATTTCGAGTCCGTTTTGCTGCTGTTTCCTTGTGGATTCGCTGCCGTTTCCTCTGTATCTCTTGCTTACTATTTTTGGGTGTGTTCTTCCTGTAATTTTCCTGTGTGTTCTGTATCTTATGTGTATGAGCTAGCTAGCTAGCCTTGAGAAGGTTGGTGAATGGTTCTTTATATAGAGAAGGGCTAGGCTTGACAAGGAGAGGGATTTGGCTAATTAAAGAGGGATTTGATTTGGTGTTGGATAAGGGAAGTCAAAGATTGAGGGGGGACAAATCTTGGCTAGATAGGGAAGGTTGAATATTTAGTTTATGTTGATTAGGCATACAATATTTTAAGTTTGGGAATAATATATTGGTTGATTGATTTTAACTTGGTATGATTATATTTGATTGGTTTAGATTAGGTAAATGTTTTAAATATTTTATTTAATTGACTTTTAATTTAATTAATATTTGATTTAATTAGGATGTGTCTTATGGGCTTGGTGGGCTAATTGGGCTGGGGTGAGGCTAGCAGCAAAACCAGAATTACCGACACCGTTCGAACGCTTCCTCGAACGCGACACGAATCCCTGTAATCTGTTTACCGTTCGAACGCATACACGAACGCAGCACGAACGAAAACAGTGAACCTTGTTTATTCTGAATTTCCCCTTCCGATATCCGTTTCCCGCGGCTTCCGTGACTCAAAAGGTAGTGCCTCCAAATGAGACTCATCATCGGGTTTCACATGCAAAAATACAATGCCCATAGTCGCCCCCACTTTGATGGGGCTTGTGCAGTGTGTGACAGTGACAGTCCTATCAAAGTCTATGCAATGCATTTTTTACTTACCTGGCCAGCTAGCTGTCTCGAGCTGAGCTGAATCTGCAGTGGACCTCGATCCTGAGACGCATCTCGATACTGCGGATGATGTGGGCCTCGCCTGCAAAATGATGTGATGTGGAGCTTCGCTCCTCAGCCGATATGGGCTTCGCCCCCAAGCTGATATAATGTGATGTGGAGCCTCGCTCCTCAACCGATATGGGCTTCGCCCCCAAGCTGATATAATGTGATGTGGAGCCTCGCTCCTCAGCCGATATGGGCTTCGCCCCCAAGCTGATATAATGTGTTGTGGAGCCTCGCTCATCAGCCGATACGGGCTTCGCCCCCAAGCTGATATAATGTGATGTGGAGCCTCGCTCCTCAGCCGATATGGGCTTCGCCCCCAAGCTGATATGATGTGATGTGGAGCCTCGCTCCTCAGCCGATATGGGCTTCGCCCCCAAGCTGATATAATGTGATGTGGAGCCTCGCTCCTCAGCCGATATGGGCTTCGCCCCCAAGCTGATATAATGTGATGTGGAGCCCCGCTCCTCAGCCGATATGGGCTTCGCCCCCAAGCTGATGTAATGTGATGTGGAGCCTCGCTCCTCAGCCGATATGGGCTTCGCCCCCCAGCTGATATAATGTGATGTGGAGTCTCGCTCCTCAGCCGATATGGGCTTCTCCCCCAAGCTGATATAATGTGATGTGGAGCCTCGCTCCTCAGCTGATATGGGCCTCGCCCCCAAGCTGATATGATGTGATGTGGAGCCTCGCTCCTCCGAGACCCATACCCGAAACTTAACTTCATTGGGACCGCAATCTTCAGATTACTGCCCAGATCAAATATTTTTCTTTTACTATCTCTGATTGGCTTACTGCTCACTCTTTTCCGTCTTCAACACCTGTTTACACAAAACAGAACAAACACAAAAATATGCAATATAGGTTACGTGTATGCATGTATACAGGAGTTTTCTTATTCCGTTGGGTTATGCCTTCCTTGGTCCATTTCTGAACCGTGCTCCATTTTCGGAGTGCCACTTCGGCGAGATGTGAAAGTAGTCCATTTTCGAACCATGCTCCATTTTCGGAGTGCCCTTTTCGGCGAGATATGATAATGGTCCATTTCCGAACCGTTGCTCCATTTTCGGAGTGCCATTTTCGGAGAGATGTGATAATGGTCCATTTCCGAACCGTTGCTGCTCCATTTTCGGAGTGCCATTTTCGGCAAGTGATGAGATGATGGTCCATTTCGATCCGTTGCTGATGAGAGATAGTCCATTTCCGGACCATTACTGATATGAGAGTGGTTCATTTCCGAACAGTTGTTGATAATAGAGTGGTCCATTTTCGAACCATGCTTCCATTCTTGGAGTGCCATCCCTGGCTTGTTCATTTCTGAACTGTATTTCCATTCCTGGAGTGCCATTCCCGGCTTGTTCATTCTTGAACTCTGCTCCATTCTTGGATTGCCATTCCCGGCTTGTTCATTCTTGAACTCTGCTCCATCCTTGGATTTCCATTCTCGGCTTGTTCATTCTCGAACTGTGTTTCCATTCTTGGAGTTCCATTCCCGGCTTGTTCATTCTCGAACTCTGCTCCATTCTTGGATTGTATCTCCATTCTCGGAGTGCCATTCCCGGCGTACTCATTCCCGAGCTGTCCATTCCCGGACTATATCTCCATTCTCGGAGTGCCATTCCCGGCGTGCTCATTCCCGAGCTGTCCATTCCCGGACTATATCTCCATTCTCGGAGTGCCATTCTCGGCAGAACTGATCTGATGTAATGTGGGCCTCGCCCCCAGAATTCCATACCCGGCAAGACTGATATTGTTGTAATGTGGGCCTCGCCCCCAGAATGCCATACCCGGCAAGACTGATACTGATGCTAGTACGGGCCTGGCCCCAAACTGATGCTGATGTGGGCCTCGGCCCTGGGATTCATTCCAAATTCTGCTGATGCGGGACTCGGCCCTGGGATTCATTCCAAAATTCTGCTGATGCGGGCCTCGGCCCTGAGATTCATTCCCTGGATCTATTCCAAAATTCTGCTGACGTGGGCCTCGACCCTGGGATTCATTCCCTGATTCATTCCGAAATTCTGACGGTGTGGGCCTCAGCCCTAGGACTTATCCCCAAAACTGATACTGATGTGGGCCTCGCCCCCAGACTGATACTAATGTAGGCCTCGCCCCAAGACTGATATTGCTGATATGGGCCTCGCCCCAAGACTGATACTGCTGATATGGGCCTCGCCCCCAGACTGATACTGATATGGGCCTCGCCCCAAGACTGATACTGATACGGGCCTCGCCCCAAGACTGATACTGCTGATATGGGCCTCGCCCCCACACTGATACTGATACGGGCCTCGCCCCAAGACTGATACTGATACGGGCCTCGCCCCCAAACTGATACTGATACGGGCCTCGCCCCAAGACTGATACTGCTGATATGGGCCTCGCCCCTAGACTGATACTGATACGGGCCTCGCCCCAAGACTGATACTGATATGGGCCTCGCCCCAAGACTGATACTGCTGATATGGACCTCGCCCCCAGACTGATACTGATATGGACCTCGGCCCAAGACTGATACTGATACGGGCCTCGCCCCAAGACTGATACTGCTGATATGGGCCTCGCCCCCAGAGTGATACTGATATGGGCCTCGCCCCAAGACTGATACTGATACGGGCCTCGCCCCAAGACTGATACTGATACGGGCCTCGCCCCCAGACTGATACTGATACGGGCCTCGCCCCAAGACTGATACTGCTATGGGCCTCGCCAAGACTGATACTGATATGGGCCTCGCCCCAAGACTGATACTGATACTGGTATGGGCCTCGCCCCAAGACTGATACTGCTGTTATGGGCCTCGCCCCCAGACTGATACTGATATCGGCCTCGCCCCAAGACTGATACTGCTGATATGGGCCTCGCCCCCAGACTGATACTGATATGGGCCTCGCCCCAAGACTGATACTGATACGGGCCTCGCCCCAAG
Organism: Zanthoxylum bungeanum; assembly: GCA_019454045.1. NCBI lineage: Eukaryota > Viridiplantae > Streptophyta > Magnoliopsida > Sapindales > Rutaceae > Zanthoxylum > Zanthoxylum bungeanum. The sequence goes on from SKCR01010649.1 coordinate 233,757, forward strand.
ACTGATACAGTACTGTCGATGTTCCTGATTGGTTTGTCTTTTGACGCTTTTTTTTTTCTCTTTTGAAACATGTTATTACAAAACAGAACAAACACAAAAAGGATGCAAATATGTTACGTGTATGCATGCATGCATGATTGGGTTTCCTATCCCGTTGGGCTAGGTCTTTTGCCAGTACTCTTGGTGGCTGCTTGGTCTTTTGACAAGTCTGTCCTCTTCCCTAACCAACGGGTATCTATGATGGCTTTCAAGAAAAAAATGGGGTTCACATGGTGCATGTATGCATGAGGTGCATGTGATGCATGATATGCATGCGATACAAGAAATATATCAACTCATTAAAATTTTCACACAAATCGGCTCATCATCATTTTAGAAGTTTTTGGGCCAACTGTCATAGGAGTGAACTCGTCCCAGTTTAAATGGCCCAACGAGTTCACATCTCATGGCAAGGAGCCCAACTAAATTCGAATGGTAACGTTCCGAACACAATCACAAAGTGGCCCATCAATCATTTAGAAGCCTTTGGCCCAATAGTCATGAAATACGTTCTTGTCCCAGTTTAAATGGCCCAACAAGCCCATATCCCATGACAAATGGTCCAACTGGATCCAAACGATGATGTTCCCAAACACAAGCATAGAAGAAAGATGATGCAAACATGACATAATAATTTCTACACAATGGCCCATCAACATTTCAGAAGTTTTGGGCCTAATAGTCATAAGGTGCGAACTTGCCCCAGTTTAAATGGCCCAGCAAGCCCGCATTTCTGACAATAGTCCAACTGCATCCAAATGAGGATGGTCCACAAGCACATATTCAAGGAAATAATTGTTACTTTAGCCAACCCGGTCTATGGGTGGGTTAGCAAGAGTATAGACAAAGGCTCTCACCGGCGAAGGATGGCCCACGACTAGGTCTCCCCACTCAAGGATTCGAGCAACCAAGTGAGCGCACCCTTTTTTATACACTAAGGTACATGCCAATGAGCTATGGTGTGTGACGGACTGTCAAATGGATTTCCCGTTGTAGATTCCCCAGAGGGAAGGTGGAGCGAGGCTCACTTAAATACCCAAGCCTCTTAGGCTCTTATCGCTTGTTGTCAGGAATAAACAATGAGTCCTCCAAATTAGTCCATCACAATAGGCTACGAGTAGATGGCTATCTAGGTGCCTTCACAGCTTTTCCTTCTAGAAAAGTAGTGAATGAAGGAAGACACCAAACCATTACCTAGCCTCAAAATGCCTTTGATTAAACCCTCACTTTATCCACTATAGACACGGTCAATTAAAACATAAATCCAAACATCACAGGACAATATTTCGGGGCCGATTCTCTATCCCCAGTGGAGTCGCCAGACTGTGGGAACACAGAAATCTGGGGTGACGCATGCTGTCCCGGGCTCGCGGCCCGGTCGGGAGTACGGAGTAGCCACGGGGGACTAAACCGGAGAATAATGGAGTCGCCACCCTGTGTGAACCGGGAAAATGATTTAAGGCCGCACTCACCCCTCGCAAGGGAAGACCTCAAACCGTTGGGTTCGGAATGGTCCCTTACTCATGTCACTTGTAATGAAAGGATTTGTGTAATAATTTAATCAGGCCTAAGTAACACTTATTTCCAAGAGTATCATGCTTCTAACTCTACATGCAGGGAATTAGTCATCACAACATGCAACATCACATGGCAATCTCATGAACATTTCTCGATCATATGATATGGAAAACTAAGAACAACCTAATCATGCTTGAGTACTATCTCATGAACCTATTAACCAAATAACATTTAACAGCCTAATCATGCTTGAATATCATCCCAAGAACATATAGAATGGATAAATGCAGGAATACAAATAATATGATTGGCTACATAATACAAGAAAGATCAACCAAGAGGCAATTATGCATGAATATGATAAGACAGACTCAGTTCAGTGTGTGCGCGTTCGTGTAGCGTTCGTAAATGCGTTCGAACGGTAAACAGAAGGTTCGCGTTCGTGTGGCGTTTGATAACGCGTTCGAACGGAAATGAAACAGAATGCTCCGTTCGTATGGCGTTTGTTAACGCGTTCGAACAGAAATGAAACAGAATGCTCACGTTCGTATGGCATTTGTGAACTCGTTCGAACGGAAATGAAACAGAATGCTCACGTTCGTATGGCGTTCGTGAACGCGTTCGAACGGAAATGAGACCTGATGCATGATAAGGCAAAAATGCATATGCGTTCGAGTTGCGTTCATAGACGCGTTCGAACGGGGACAGATCTAATGCATGAAATGGGACGCAATAAATAAATGGCGAATAGTACAATGCGAGGCGCGGCAAAGCATCGTGGTAAAGGGCTTTAACCCTTCCCCATAGGGGATCTTTCATTCCACTTACTAAGCCCATGCGCTCGATCGCATCATGCATACAAACATAAAGACAATCATATCAAAACCAAGTATGCCCGATTGAACACATCTTACATCCAATCCGAACACACATCAACCGGCGCGGCAAAGCATCGTTGTAAAGGGTTTTAACCCCTCCCCATAAGGGATCTTTCATTCCACTTACTAAGCCCATGCGCTTGATTGAACCATGCATTAAAAGATAAAGACAATAATATCAAACTAAATATGCCCGATTGAACGTATCTTGCATCCAACCGAACACACATCAACCGGCGCGGCGAAGTAGTATAAAAAAGGTGGCCTTTAGGCTCTTCGTCTCTCAAATAGAGGACCTTTGGACTAACTCACTAAGCCCATGCACTCGATTGAATCATGCATAAATAAACAACATACAGAATTCAAGTGACGAAAAAATAAACAAACCAAAGCAACACAAGGCAAAAGATAGTGCCGTTTACTCAAGCGGTACGTGGAGTTGTGTCCCGAGTACAGATCATATTACCGTCCATTCGGAATCGGATATGAAATTTATGTCGGGGTTTCCATCCGATATACCGCGAGAGTTAACACATTCTCATTCATCCAATACCCACAACACACATCATACACAAACAAGATTCAACGAATAAGTAAATATAATCAAAATGAATAACAAAAATCACGTAGAGATGAGTGTGAAAAGTACCCTCAGGTCTAACCTTTTAAGCCGTCTCTCGGACTCGCGTTTCACGAAGATCGGAAGGGGTAAAGCTCCGCAACTTTTCTGGTTCACTGGTTTGCCTTTTCCTTCGCTGTTTTGCCGCTCAAGCTACTGTGTCGAGTCCGTTTTGCTGCTGTTTCCTTGTGGTTTCGCTGCCGTTTCCTCTGTATCTCTTTTCTTACTGTTTTTGGGTGTGTTATTCCTGTAATTTTCCTGTGTATTCTGTATCTTATGTGTATGAGCTAGCTAGCTAGCCTTGAGAAGGTTGGTGAAGGGTTCTTTATATAGAGAAGGGCTAGGCTTGACAAGGAGAGGGATTTGGCTAATTAAAGAGGGATTTGATTTGGTGTTGGATAAGGGAAGTCAAAGATTGAGGGGGGACAATCTTGGCTAGATAGGGAAGGTTGAATATTTAGTTATGTTGATTAGGCATACAATATTTTAAGTTTGGGAATAATATATTGGTTGATTGATTTTAACTTGGTATGATTATATTTGATTGGTTTAGAATACGTAAATATTTTAAATATTTTATTTAATTGACTTTTAATTTAATTAATATTTGATTTAATTAGGATGTGTCTTATGGGCTTGGTGGGCTAATTGGGTTGGGGTGAGGCTAGCAGCAAAACCAGAATTACCGACACCGTTCGAACGCTTCCTCGAACGCGACACGAACGCCCGCAATCTGTTTGCCGTTCGAACGCATACACGAACGCAGCACGAACGAAAATAGTGAACCTTGTTTATTCTGAATTTCCCCTTCCGATATTCGTTTCCCGCCGCTTCCGTGACTCAAAAGGTAGTGCCTCCAAATGAGACTCATCATCGGGTTTCACAAGCAAAAATACAATCACACACGTATAACGCAAGCGCACGTATCGTTCAAGTAGTATAAAAAGTATCGATCCCACGAGGACTTAAAACCTTTTTGTTATTAATTTATGGGGCCAACTTATTACCAGTATCTAACAGGTTGTTTGATTGATTGATTTGAAATGACGATGATTCTAAATTTAAAACAAGTAAATAAAATTGCTTAAAGTAGGTTGAGAAAAATCCAAATTTATAAAAACTATCCAGGGTTGTGATTAATTCCAATATTATTTAGAAGATGAAGTGGTTATCTTAAAGTTGGGTAATATATTGATTTATTAACCTGGAACACTAATTTATGTAAAAGCCTCTTCCGATGGTCAATTTCAAATACCTAGTATAATCCAATTGAACCATATGTCTATGTCAACCAAATTACCTAGATTCATTAAGATTAAGTTCCAATTATGGCTACCCCCGCCCGACAGGTATATTCCTATCCTGTAAGGAATCTATTAAAAGGGTTATCTATCCTCAAGGAAGATCGTGGGTTATTGAGTCTAAGGTCTTAAACTTAAAATCCCTATGTCTAGTTCATTTTAAGTTTACCTAATCAATTTTATTAATGGCCAGTTAAAAAAGCATTAAGATTAAGACTCAATAAATAAATCTTTAAATTACCCAACCTATAATCTAACCCCTTATAAACCGGTTATATTGAAATTCATCACAACCCTAGATACTAACTTAGTTACAATACATAGCTATGGCTAATGAAAACTTAAAACATAAAATAAAAATGCTAAAAAGTAACTGCGAGAAAGTAAAAGCGGGAAAGTAAATGAAAATAAACTGCCAAGATAAAAGGAATTACTTTTACTAATTACTAACTTAGATATTCCCTTAGTATAACATAATCACTTGTGAGATTAAAACCAACCGACCATATAGGCGGTACCCTGATTAAGTCAAGTTAAGTCCGACCAGCCATAAGGCGGTAAAATTTGTCCATGAACCTGGCATGTAGGCGATAAAGAAATAACCAGCCATAAAGGCGGAACCAAAATAAATACAACCAACCGACCAATCTGGCGGTATCCTTGCTTAGTCAGGTTTAACAGTTTAATTAAATAGCCCACCGACCAATATAGCGGTATTCCTTTTTAAGTCAAATTTTAGAATAGTGAATATGTTGTGTCTAAGGGAGATTAATCTAAGATAGTAACAGTAAAGAATTACCTTTCACCTCGCAGAGGGAAGTTACCTTCTCATGGTTGAAAAATAAAAACTGAAAAGTAAGAAGGAAAGTGTTATGCGTAAAAGTAAATTACGGAAAGTAAAACTGAAAAGTAAAGAAAAGAAAGTGCGAAATTGAAAATTAATTACGGAAAATAAAAATAAACAAACTAGATACATCTTTTATTTTTTCATTAAGGTTTCAAGAAGAAAGTATGAATTTTTACAGAAAAAATCTGTAACTTAATAACTTTTTTCATTAAGGATTTCAAAGAATAAAGTAATTTTACAAATGAAATGGCTTGGTATTTATAGGCAAAATTTGCCACCATCAAATCATCCATCAAACATTCTCCACCAAATCCATTATTAATTTCTCCACTATTACTCCACCAAATCCATAATTGCTCCACTAATTGCTTATCTTGTTTGGTGTTGATTTGATAATTTTTATTAATTATTAATTAATTAATATTTTGCTTTGAAAATGATTGATAATGACTTTTAATAATTACACTCCACACACTCTGGATGGTTCATCAATTTCGGTCATGAAATCATCCGAATTCGAAAATATTTTCTCTTTCAAAGTTGTAGATCTTTGAGTCTTCTTTAATCTGGAACTTGAATCAGCTCAATCCGATATCTGAGTAAAACGTTATGCCAAAAACGATAGATGCACAAAACTGGAATTTCCAAAACTGCACTTCGTCAAAACGCCCTTTCAAGTTTCCAATCTCCAAAATTAAAATATCAAGTCCAATAATTGCCTTATTTGACCCATATTTCATCCTAAATGATTTCATTAAGACCCGATATTATTTTATCTGTAAAATAAAATAAAACATATCAAAACGTTCATCAAACCCGAGAAACTAAACAAAATATTAAGTAAAAGGGGCAGTAAATATTGATATATTTTCCGGTCATCACACCCCCAAACCTAACATTTTGCTAGTCCTCGAGCAAAACAACAAAATAAAAATAAAATTAAACTAAGCCACTTTCGTAGGGATCACGATTGCATTTAGCGTATGCAACAGCCTTTAAACCCCTAGGTGTCCCTAGTGGACGAGTTGTAGTCTCGTGAGGGTTACAGCAACGATACCCACAAACGTTTTACAAAAGTAAAAAGTTAGTTAAAACTAATGCACACAAAAGCAAAAGACAAGAAAAAGAGAATAAAGAAGTTAATGACTAATCAGTGAAACTTCTACTCCAAGTTACTAGTTGTTTTGTTTCTTTCTAAACTACTACCGAATAAGTAATTCTCCGATTATATTTACCATTCTCCATATACACAGCCACAAAATATTAATCAACTCATTTTTGCCCACAACAGTCCACAGTGCAATTGATAAGAGAATAATATTTTTGTCCTAAGGTTCTATTAGATTTCACAACACCTTTTTATAGTAATGGAGTAAAATTTTTTTTTTTTTTTCTGATTTTTTTCTTTCTTTTTCTCTATTTTTTTTATTTATATACAATATCTTCTGTCTATGTAGCGAGCTTTGGGTCGGTGGGCTCCCAAACCAGTTGGCATTAGGGCACCAGATGTTAAAGACACCCCTACGGACTTAATTACCCAGACATTAGATATAATATTTTTGCAGCATCTTTGATCCATGTAGCGAGCTTTGGGCCAGTGACTCCCAACCAGTTGGTTTTAGGGCACTGGGTGTTAAGACACCCTTACAGACTTAATAACTCGGATCTCAGAGACGTTTTTTTTTTTTTTTTTTTTTTTTTTTTTTACTCCTCACTTTTTGAGATGCTTCCCTCCAATTAAACTATAGTACTGAATATTACAATTTTCAATTTAGCTCATGACCGTGTGTTACCATGTATGTTGATAATACCTGCCAACGGAGCATATGAAGATCCATTTTAGTCAGATTTATGGAGAATTCACAAATTAAATAATTCAAAAGGAAATAAACAAAAATTAACTTGTTCGAAATAGGTTTGAGATACGTCTCAGGAGTGGAAATTCCTTACTCGGCTATCTCTTACCAATTTCCACATTTTTAGTCAAATAAAAACAACAAAAATGCAAAATATTTTTGTAATTTTTGAAAATTTTTCAATTTTTTTGTATTTTTCGAAAAATTTTTGAACTTAAAATAAAAACAACATACAACTAAAAATAAGATATTAATCAGCTAATTCTCTCCCCCAAACCTAAATGAGACATTGTCCCCAATGTCTTAATAGTAGAAGAAGAGTTTAGACGATAATACCTGGTTAACTGAAATTCTACAGGAATTTAAAGGTTAAGATCCAGATTAACCCGACGTCTCTTACCACGATCGTCCCCAGACCAATTTATCTTTGAAATGATAGGGTCAATTTGTGGTTCATATGCTATGAGTTGCTCAATTAGATCCGGAGCGGTTCTGGCAGTAATAGAAGTTCCTTTAAAGGTTTTGATATGAACCCATTCCTCCTCCGTGCATCATCAAGAAACACACAAAGAAAATCATAAAATCCATCAACATTGTAAAGCCCCAATTGGTTTCTGGTGTATTTTCAGGTTCGCCCAAGATAGTACAATAAAAATTTTCTTCCAATGTACCCAAGCCACCTGGCAAAGCAATAAAGCATCAGCACGGTTAATCATTTCTACCAGTCGTTCAGACATACCTGGCACGATAAGTTCCTCTCCGTTTGATGATCCAATAAGATTTGCCTCTGCCAAGGTTTTGGGATGATTCCCAAAACATGACTGCCTCCTTCCTGTACAGCCTTTGAAATGATCCCCATTAGTCCAAGATTGCCCCCGCCATATATTAAGTGCATATTCCTTGCAGCTAAGACTCGACCCAATTCCTGTGCTGCTTCTATGTATTGTGGTTTAGTTCCAACACTACTACCGCAAAACACACAAAGTTTTCAACTCGTCTTCTTGAAGTGGCTTCCTCCATTTTTTACTCTGGATGTCTTCAAAAGTAAATGATGAGCTGAATTTATAGTACCTGAAAAGGGTGAGTAAAATAGCACAAGTATCTTCCAGAGGACGATTAGTAGCGAAATAGTGTAATAGATCGTGATAGTCCAACAAGATCTGGATCCTGTCGGAGAAAATAAAAGAAATCACAAACAATTACAATTATTAAAAAAGACAAAGAGATATAATATTTACAAGAAAAGTAACGGCTTGATTGACGTCTATGCGTCAGGGACAAGCTTCCCATCCAATTTTCTTATAAATTGGCAAACAGGGTCTTTTTGAGTCAGATTCCCGAGACTTAATTGTTGTCTTTCTTTTTGGAATTGTGTATGTAATTTGCGAATGGCAATGTGAACATATCCACTGGGATGCGTCTCAAGAGTTGGAAGATATTTCATCTACAGACTCCTTACTCAAGCCATCCCTAATGAATTTAATTTTGTCTTCGCGATTATAAACACCATTCCTAAAGAACGACAACGAGTGTTGCAATTAAATCGTGCACATTTGAAACAAAACACCCATTTGCCTTAGCTCTACGTTTCTTTGCATAGGTGCTTCTTCCAAAACCAGGCAGATGAAATAAAAGAGTCAGAAGACTCACCTGCCAATCAGACTCGCTGCAATTACCCAACGAATATCATTAGGAACACCGTGAATTGTCAGTAACCTCATCCGTTCCAAACGAGCTTGTAAACTTTCATCATCAGAGATTTTGAGGGAGAGAAGGAAATTGCTTGTGAAGATTTGTGAGAGCTTCTTCCATCTTGTAATGACTAAATCTGCAAAAACTAAACACACCAAATTAAATCACACCAAATCACAATATATACAAATTGCATGGGTTGCCTCCCTGCGAGCGCTAAGTTTAAAGTCGTCAGCTAGACGTGACTTTTCGAACGTTTAGGCTGGATCTGAAAGTGTGACACTTTCTTTTTGTCGCTCCAACGGTTCTCCCTAATAATGCTTAACCCGCTTGTTTTTAACCTTGAAAGTTTTGTTAGCGTTAGGATCATGTATCTCAACGGCTCTATTTGGTAAAACTTTGGTGATCAGAAATGGACCTGACCACCGTGATTTTGGCTTCCATGGGAAGAATTTCACCCTTGATTTGTTTAACAGTACCTTCTGCCCTGGTTCCAGTTGTATGCGCACTAACTTCTCATCATGTCTCTTCTTGCCCTTTTCTTTGTACAATTTGGCATCCTCAAAAGGCTGATTGTGAATTCCTCCAATTCGTTGAACTGGTGGAACTTTTTCTCTCTTCTTTGCTTGTAGTACAAGAATTGGCTCCTTTAGTGCAAAAGATGCTTTATCTTTAGGCTTCACAGGCAATTGACATGTTTTAAGTTTGTCAGTAGAACTTTGTCTTTCATCAGAGTTCTGAATGGTACTGTGTATCACATATCGAGTTTGAAACATTCCTCTTTCTTTTCATCATCTGGGAAATTCATGGCCTTGAAAACATTGAATGTTACTTCTTGGTCCTGTACCCTCACGGTTAATTCTCCTTTTTGTACATCAATAATGGTTCGACCTGTAGCCAAGAATGGTCTCCCAAGGATGATTGGTACGTCTGCGTCTTCCTCCATATCAAGGACAATAAAATCTGCTGGAAAAATGAATTTGTCAACCTTGACCGCACATCCTCAACTACACCTCTCGGAAATACGAGCGTTCTTCAGCAAGTTGCAGTGAGACTGATGTTGGCATTGTTTCGTCCAAATCTGTAATTTCCTGAAAATAAATAAAGGCATCAAGTTAACACTCGCACCTAAATCACACAAAGCCTTACCAAAGTTATGTTCTCCTATGATGCAAGGAACAGTGAAACTGCCAGGATCTTTCAATTTTGGGGAAGTTTCCTCTGAATGATGGCACTGCATTCTTCTGTTAATGCTACTGTCTCGTAATCTCCCAATCTCCTCCTTTTTCGTGAAAGAATATCTTTCATGAATTTGGCATAGGTGGGCATTTGTTCCAACGCTTCTGCAAATGGAATGTTGATATGCAGCTTTTTGAAGATCTCCAGGAACCGAGAAAACTGCTTGTCCAATTTGCTCTTCTGAAGACGTTGAGGAAAAGGTGGAGGTGGAGTGATCTGTTCTTTTTCCTTTGCTTCTTTTTCCTCCATCTGTTGCTTTGTTTCTTTTGGAACTTCTTCAACAGTTGTTTTGGCTCCAACATCTTTGTTGATTTCAGTACCGCTTTTTAACATGATGGCATGACATTGCTCCTTCCCCATGTTTCTTGGATTTGGCTCTGTGTTGCTAGGAAGGGTACCTGGCGGTCTATAACTCTGAGAATTGGCTAGTTGTCCGATTTGATTCTCTAGTGCTTTGATAGAGGCTGAATGGCTTGTTTGAAATATGTGTCATATCTTGCTGCTTAGAGTCATTTTGCTTCCATCTTTTTCAAGTAGGTCAACACTTCTATTATTCCTGATTCATTTGCCTGCTCCTGGCCTTTGTTCTGTTGCTGGAATTCAGGTGGATAGTTCTGCTGTTGGAATGAATTGTTGCTCCATGATAATTAGGATGATTCCTCCACCCGGGTTGTAGGTGTTGGAATATGGATTGTTCCCTTGTCTGTTGAAATTGTTGACATAATTCACCGTCTCTTCATGTTGGTTTGGTTCTGGTGTGCTCCTCCATATGGTGAACTTGTGGATCCAGCGATGTTCAAACTTGCGTGCTAAGTGTTTCTAGACATTTGCATATCTGATCCAGCCTGGTATTCACTGCTTGTGTTGCTCCAACTTCATAAATTCCTGCAATTCTTTGGATCATGCTCCTTTCTGTTGGCCACAAGGAATTGTTGTTGGCCATTTCTTCGATTAGGTCCCAGGCTGATCTTCTCCTTTTGCCATCAAGGCTCCTCCAGCAGCAGCATCGATTGGGTTCTCATTATTCCAGAAAGTCCATTGTAGAAGGTCTGAACTTGTAGCCACTTTGGAATCTCATGGTGAGGACATTTCCGGAGTAAATCTTTGTACCTTTCCCAAGCTTCGCAGAGGGATTCTGAATCTTGTTGTACAAAGGATGTGATGTCATTCCTCAATTTTCCGGTTCTGGCTGGTGGAAAGTACTTTGCAAGAAATTTAGTGGGCTAAAGTGTTCCATGTTGTGATGGAACCTGCTGGTAGTGAATGTAGCCAAGCTTTAGCTCTGTCCTTCAGGGAATATGGAAAAAATCGTAGTCTCATTGCTTCTTCTGATGCTCTGTTGTAGTTAAAAGTGCCGCAAACTTCCAGGAAGTTGCTGATGTGGGAATTAGGATCTTCAGTTGCATTCCCCCCGAACTGAACTGACTGCTGAATCATCTGGATGCATGTTTTGATGTCACCTGCATTTGCTGGTAAGGGAGGAAGTACAATACAAGAAATGAGTCTGTCAACCACCGGAATTGTTCTGTCTCGAATGGGAATTGGTGGTGCAACCTCTAAAGGTTCAGGTTCCATGTTAACAATTGCTTCTTGGCCTTCTCGCCTTTCCCTTCTCAACTGTCTAATGATTCTTTCAATTTCTTGGTCAAGCGGTCGGAGTTCAAAGCTTCTGGTTCGTCTCATGAAGTTTCTGAGAACCTGAAACACAAGAAAACAAAAATAATAAGTAAAAAGAAATTAGATACAAGTAACGTATCTAACCCCTAAACTATAGTAAAGATAAATAAGTCCCCGGCAACGGCGCCAAAAACTTGACCGGCGTAATCACACACGTATAACGCAGCGCACGTATCGTTCAAGTAGTATAAAAAGTATCGATCCCACGAGGACTTAAAACCTTTTGTTATTAATTTATGGGGCCAAACTATATTACCAGTATCTAACAGGTTGTTTGATTGATTGATTTGAAATGACGATGATTCTAAATTTAAAACAAGTAAATAAAATGCTTAAAAGTAGGTTGAGAAAAATCCAAATTTATAAAAAACTATCCAGGGTTGTGATTAATTCCAATATTATTTAGAAGATGAAGTGGTTATCTTAAAGTTGGGTAATATATTGATTTATTAACCTGGAACACTAATTATGTAAAAGCCTCTTCCGATGGTCAATTTCAAATACCTAGTATAATCCAATTGAACCATATGTCTATGTCAACCAAATTACCTAGATTCATTAGATTAAGTTCCAATTATGGCTACCCCCGCCCGACAGGTATATTCCTATCCTGTAAGGAAATCTATTAAAAGGGTTATCTATCCTCAAGGAAGATCGTGGGTTATTGAGTCTAAGGTCTTAAACTTAAAATCCCTATGTCTAGTTCATTTTAAGTTTACCTAATCAATTTTATTAATGGCCAGTTAATAAAAAGCATTAAGATTAAGACTCAATAAATAAATCTTTAAATTACCCAACCTATAATCTAACCCCTATAAATAAACGGTTATATTGAAATTCATCACAACCCTAGATACTAACTTAGTTACAATACATAGCTATGGCTAATGAAAACTAAAAGACATAAAATAAAAATGCTAAAAAGTACTGCGAGAAAGTAAAAGCGGGAAAGTAAATGAAAATAAACTGCCAAGATAAAAGGAATTACTTTTACTAATTACTAACTTAGATATCTCCTTTAGTATAACATAATCACTTGTAGATTAAAACCACCGACCATATAGGCGGTACCCTGATTAAGTCAAGTTAAGTCCGACCAGCCATAAAGGCGGTAAAATTTGTCCATGAACCTGCCATGTAGGCGATAAAGAAATAACCAGCCATAAAGGCGGAACCAAAATTAAATTACCAACCGACCAATCTGGCGGTATCCTTGCTTAGTCAGGTTTAACAGTTTAAATTAAATAGCCCACCGACCAATATAGCGGTATTCCTTTTAAGTCAAATTTTAGAATAGTGAATATGTTGTGTCTAGGGAGATTAATCTCAAGATAGTAACAGTAAAAGAATTACCTTTCACCTCGGCAGAGGGAAGTTACCTTCTCAGTGAAAAATAAAAACTGAAAAAGTAAAGAAAGGAAAGTGTTATGCGTAAAGTAAATTACGGAAAGTAAAACTGAAAAAGTAAAGAAAAGAAAGTGCGAAATTGAAAATTAATTACTGAAAACTAAAAATAAACAAACTAGATACAATCTTTTTTTTTTCATTAAGGATTTCAAAGAAGAAAGTATGAATTTTACAAATGAAATGGCTTGTATTTATAGGCAAAATTTTGCCACCATCAAATCATCCATCAAATTCTCCACCAATCCATTATTAATTTCTCCACTAATTACTCCACCAAATCCATAATTGCTCCACCAATTGCTTATCTTGTTTGGTGTTGATTTGATAATTTTTATTAATTATTAATTAATTAATATTTTGCTTTGAAAATGATTGATAATGACTTTTAATAATTACACCCACACACTTCTGGATGGTTCATCAATTTCGGTCATGAAATCATCCGAATTCGAAATATTTTCTCTTTCAAAGTTGTATCTTGAGTCTTCTTTAATCTGGAACTTGAATCAGCTCAATCCGATATCTGAGTAAAACGTTATGCCCAAAATACGATAGATGCACAAAACTGGAATTTCCAAAACTGCACTTCGTCAAAACGCCCTTTCAAGTTTCCAATCTCCAAAATTAAATATCAAGTCCAATAATTGCCCTTATTTGACCCATATTTCATCCTAAATGATTTCATTAAGACCCGATATTATTTTATCTGTAAAATAAAATAAAACATATCAAAACGTTCATCAAACCCGAGAAACTAAACAAAATATTAAGTAAAAGGGGCGGTAATATTGATATATTTTCCGGTCATCATCGCGACACGCAACATCTGGCGTCGCGACGTGTACCATTTTCTCAGGATCATTTTTAGCCCATTTTAATTTCATCTTAGGATGTTAGAGGCCACCATAAAGGTTCCGTATACAGCACGTATGTGCATTCACCCCATCCATGAACATGATTAGCTTCTCAGTTTAAATATACTAACCATATTCGGATACAAGTTGAATTGGATTTTCCACAGGAACCTCTTCAATCGCATCCATGGTCATTGGCAATAGTTATTAATCAGTGAGTGGACCTTTTCTTTCCAAGATGATATTACTTATTTGTTTTGATTCGAAACTCACTCTTAAACACATTAGCGTGCTAGCCAAATTGATTTCAATTATTTTATGAATTAGTATATTTCAGAAAGTTTTGATTCCAAAAGTATGATTTTTATGATTTTTGAAGTGGGGGAAAACTCACATCAGATGTGACTTATGGAATTGACAGTTATGGAATTGATGGACACAGATGACGTGTGTACACGTAGCTCAACACTAGGGGTACGACGATACACAATGCCCCTAGATCCTAGATTTTAGGGCTAGGGGGACGGTGATATGTAACGCTTATATACCCTAGATTCAGGGACAAGATGGTGGCATGTTTTGGGGGACGGTGATACGTAATGCCCCAACATCATGTATTTACATACTTGACTCTAGTTCAGTGGCTTGGGGGACGACGATACGTAACGCCCCAAGACATTAGTTTAGGCGTATGGGGGACGGCGATATGTAACACCCCTATGCGTTAGGTTCTCTACAAATTCTCAGATATATGGTTTTCTGAAATGATAGTCTTATGAAAGAGTTTCAGAAAGAACAGTTTTATGAAATTCTTTCAGCATAATGGTTTTATGAAAGAGTTTTAGAAAGAGTTCAGTTTTACTCAAGATCTCAGAGTTTTACAAACAGAAAAGGTTTCCATAAAGGTTTCATAGAAAAAGATTAGTTTTTAGACGAGAAAAGAGTTTTTATAGAAGATTGATTTTCTTGAGATGACTTCAGTTTTAGAACCATGAGTTTTCATAAAGTATTTCAGTTTCCGTTTTTAAACTGCCCACTCACTAGATAGTTCAAATGATCTAACCCCCACTTCCAATGTTTTTATTTTGCAGGTTACATGTAGGACGAGATCGAGAGGATGGATACTGATGGCAGTCACTAGAGTGTCTGGGACCACCAGGTCGAGTCAGAAGTTTAGCACAGTCAGAGTTAAAGTAAAGTTGTATGTCAGTCATTAGTAATGTGTAAGTCTTTGTAATGTATTAAAAGTGTTCATGATCAGAGTTGTAAGGAGAAGTAATATTGAGTATACAATTATGAGTATTAAAATGTATTCCATGTCATTAAGTTGGGCAATGGTCCATATGCATGAGTCTACGTTTGAGATGAGATTAGTAGTGTTGATCATAATCATATAGTCAGAGGCTAAGGAGGATATGTCAGCCTATTCCCTACCGATAGCATCTCCGGAAGGGGCATGTTACAGGCTGAGCGATGAATCATTGACTGAGGATAATCGTGCATGTGATTCGTCACATTTGGTCACGTTCAGTTCACGTTCCTCAAACGTATTTCCCATGTCCATTTTCTTGTAATGTGAGACTCGTCACCCAACAATCAATATCAAATATTGATCTTATGGTAGCATCAAAAACATGTCAGTCATACGATGTGATCATCCTTGATGACATCACCTCAACTAGGAACAGATTCAGATGTATTTAAATCGAATCTCTTTACTCACATCTACAACTGTTGATGACTATTTTTCGTTCCAGGGGTAATTTGGGAAAATCATTATTCGAAAAAACTTCCCTCAACTGTGAATTTTTTTAGTTTTTTCGGGAACCAAATGCAAACTTGGAAAATATAAGAAGTCATACAGACAAAATAAAGGGTTTAACGTGGTTCGGTGGAATGGATCCAACCTACGTCCACGGGCACAAGAAAAATGAAATCTTTATTAACACCTTGGGTCTGACCGACCTCTTTTTCTCTCTCTAACTCAGAACTCTTTTCTCTCTTTTACAAGTGAAGAAACAATTATCCTTTACTAGAAAATAATTGACCAACCCTTTACAATGAACTCTCAACCCCTTTATATACTAAGTCCAATTCTATTGTTACACCAAATCATGATGTCAGCCACGTTGCTAAGCCATTATTGCCTAGGCTCACTTCCCTAATTACCCTACGAATTATAGCCGAGCCGCTTGACACCTCTACGACCTGCCATCTGACACAACTACTCCATGTCACCTAAATCTCGTTATTCATGCTACTTTTGGTAACTACTACACGCTATATCATAATGCCAGCATGTACTCTAACTGCTCCCACGCGATTGCATGTGTCATTCAATAAGCTCGCAGTCATGCTCCGTCCCATCAGCCGCTTGCCTACTTCTATCCCATCAATCCTTGGTAAACACAAACTTCCGTTTAGGGCTTACGTCATCTAGACTTGAACATAATACCATTACCCCGACCTATCTCATCGGGCCAGTAAATCGAGATGATCGACTGTATATTGAAATGATCGACCTTTCCCACCAGATCGGGTCGGTACTGACACATTTACTCCCATCATATTTCCTGAATATCTTTCCACCTCGGGTCGGACATCAAATGTAAACTAATTCTGATCTTCTTATCGGGACAAATGCCTATTTCTCTTGGGCTCGGGCCCATTGTTCGAGAAGTAAAAATCTCTTATATACCTCTCTTTATACTTCAACTATTCTCGGATCAGGAAATCACCATCAATAGTTGTCATCTAGTTCTCGATATCAATAAGTTTGCGAGTTGATACCGGGAACTATAATGGTATGGTGCCTTCTTACGCTGGAGTTCAACCCTGATTAAGTCTAGAATTCAAAATCTACCATACCTCAGAGAGGGTTCCACAATCTGCAAGCATTAGTGCTTTTTGTAATAATCCACGTCGAGTTCATAACCCTGACCTATCACCTCAGTTTCTGATCCATAGCCTGGCCATCTCTTCCACTAAGCCATATCTGATCGAAAATATTGATTCGAGCTAACTCTGGTCAGTCCGTTCACTGGTTTCTCTTCTTGAACTTGAAGAAACTCACCTTGTGCCACCTCGGGATGATGCACGCTCTCGACATGCTGCGATCTCAAAAAATGATGATCTGTAAAGAATTGCAAAAACAAAATATAGATCACAAGGGAAAGCTCGCATCGGGCTATCACACGGCAAAAGGGCCTTGACGGGACGTAACCCAGCATCGAGCTGATCTGACAAAGAGATGACTTGGGGGAATGACTGTCCCCCAGCCATAAAAGTCACTTGGCCACAAGAGAATGCTCCCTCATTGCACTAACACATAATAATAGGGCCTCGGCGGGATGTAACCCAGCCTCGAGCTGTTCCGAAAAAGAGAGGCATTGGGGGAAAGACCGTCCCCAAACTATATAAGTCACTTGACTGCTAGAGAATGCTCCCTCCTTGTGCCACCAACATGGCCTCAATGGAACGAATGCAGCCCCGAGCCATCAAAACTTTCAACCTCTGAAAATCACCATGGAGACTGGAAATGGCGTCTCATTTCAAGTCATCCACCAAAAACAAAACCAGGATAAAAAAACAAGACAAACAAAATGAGGGTGATATATCACATACCCCGTGCAGACCCAAAAGAATTAACAAGGGAGCCTGAGACATCGTTCTGCTCCATGATACCCAAAATAATAATTTTGAACCTAACAGTTCAATGTCCCGGAGAACCGAGCTACGGATCGACGGGGCGGCCAACGCCATGAGTTTTTTCCCATGCTAGGCAGGCCCCGAGTCTGCAAACACCAAAGAGACCCTCATGTCTTCCCCGTGCTATGCTCCTTCGAATCCAAAATGGGATGGCCAATGCCACATGGACATTCTCCCTCCTCGTGCTAGGCATATCCCGAGGCTACAAACGCCACGGAGGCTCCCGGCCTTCCCCATGCTATGTACCTCCCGAGACTACAAACGCCACAGAGGCCCATGGGCCTTTGCCGTGTTATGTGGCTCCAATACTGGGCAGCAAACGCATGGGGGAATCGTCATTCCCTATGTTATACAAACCTATTGGTATCGTAGTACCGAAGCCAATAGCCATCCATACGTGCTGTGATTACCTTGAATCACCAAAAGCCATGTCGAATCGTTCACCGAGCATGCTATAGATACCCGAGGTACCAAACGCAACGCGGGCCTGTTAGTCTCTAAGACATGCTCAAGATCTCTAAACATGATTTGTGTGTGAATTAACCAAGAAAAGTGGCAGAATCACTTACATTGAGTGCACGGGTATTTTGCCCTTGGTGCTAGCCTAGGCAAATACCTCAAAATTTTTAACTTGAGATTCCTCTAGTCAATTAGACTTAAAAATTCTCAAAATCAGTGGCTTACTCTTAAACTTTAGAGTTGCTCACTTATATAAACCCAAGATATGAAAGGTTTTGGTGTAAAAATTTGTAAAGAATTCTTTGGGTTTATATAGGTGCTCCAAA